>SZWC01011189.1:20922-37053 GCA_023375785.1 Penium margaritaceum | reverse complement strand
GCAGAGCACGTACGTGAGCGACATAGTCAAGCGCTTCAACATGGCAGGAGCGCGCAAGGTCGCAACACCACTGGAAGTGGGAGCAAAGCTGAGCATGACGCAGACTCCCCACGGCATGCAAGAGAGGAGCCGCATGGAAGCAGTGCCGTACCAAGCAGCAGTTGGGAGCCTCATGTACGCAGCAGTCGGCACGCGCCTCGACATCAGCCAAGCAGTGGGAGTTCTCAGCAAGTTTTGCGCGAATCCGGGCGTGCCGCATTGGGAGGCGCTGAAGTGCATGCTGCGCTACCTCGACAGCAGCAACAGCCTTTGCCTCACCTTCAACGGCAACAACAGCCCCATCCTCATCGGCTACAGTGACGCAGATTGGGGAGGTGACCTGGACACAAGAAGGTCGACCAGTGGGTTTGTGTTTGTGCTGGGGGGAGGTGCAATCAGTTGGAGGAGCAAGAAGCAAGAGTGCGTCGCCCTCTCCTCCACCGAAGCAGAGTACATCGCCCTGAGTGAAGCAGCAAAGGAAGCCGTGTGGCTGGGTGAGCTGCTAGGAAGCCTTGGACAGCAGCAGACCACAGCGACCACCATCTACTGTGACAACATGAGCGCCATTGCTCTGACCAAGAACGCCGAGTTTCACGGCCGCACCAAGCACATCGACCTGCGGTACCACTTCATCCGCGAGCTCGTGGCGAAGCAGGTGGTGCAGATCAAGTTCTGCCCTTCAAGCATGATGCTGGCAGACTTCCTGACCAAGCCGCTGGCAGCGCACCGCTTTCAGCAGCTGAGGGGACAGTGCGGACTTGTGTGATTTTTGTTCTCGCAAAGTGGGAGAATGTTGGATATGGGGTGCCAAAAAAAGTGACCAAAGTGGGTTGCTCGATAAAAATCATCAGGTCACAAAAGTGAGTAGAGGATGTTTTGCTGGTTCTGTAGCACTTTACGGAACTCGATTCGGAGTCCGTTTGAGGGAGATATGGATTTTCAAGGTTTGGTGGCAATGGGTCCGGTTCAAGTGATGGCTCGTGCACTACCAGCACCAATGACGGCCACAATTATTGGCCAAGGAGGTTTGGAGCGGCCTTCAGGATAGAAAGGTGGCAGGAGGACCTTCAGGGAGCTTCAAAGAAGGTCCCCACCAAGATTATTGGTTGTGCACATGGAAGGGATGGTAATTCTCTTGTGTGAGAGTGTGACTGCCGCTCATCCCGCTAGGCTAGGAGTGTGCTAGGAGGTGAACTTTGACAGAGTGGTTCTTCTAGCTCCATGTGCCAAATGAGGCGTACTTAGGCTGATGAAAACTTGGCAGCCCTCAGGGAGGTGATCAGGCTCACTAAGAGCCGCCTAGGCAGGACCAACTGTTTGTGAGAGGGAGTTGCAGGTTGCACAGACAGAAATTACGGAAGCGAATGTAGGTCTGCAGAGAACGCGAATGTCTGAATCGACTCTTGAGTGAGAAAGTACATCATCACAGCTTTCTAACAAGCCCTTATATGCCTCATTTGGCTAAGGGAGCACTGAGATCCACTCTGTCAAAGCTCACCCTCTAGCACACTCCTAGCCTAGCGGGATGAGCGGCAGTCACACTCTCACACAAGAGAATTACCATCCCTGCCATGTGCACNGGGTGCAAGGAATGCCTCAAGGATGAGACAAAGCCTTGTTCTAGCTCTGATACCACTGATGGAAACTTGGCAGCCCTCAGGGAGGTGATCAGGCTCACTAAGAGCCGCCTAGGCAGGACCAACTGTTTGTGAGAGGGAGTTGCAGGTTGCACAGACAGAAATTACGGAAGCGAATGTAGGTCTGCAGAGAACGCGAATGTCTGAATCGACTCTTGAGTGAGAAAGTACATCATCACAGCTTTCTAACAAGCCCTTATATGCCTCATTTGGCTAAGGGAGCACTGAGATCCACTCTGTCAAAGCTCACCCTCTAGCACACTCCTAGCCTAGCGGGATGAGCGGCAGTCACACTCTCACACAAGAGAATTACCATCCCTGCCATGTGCACGACCAATAATCTTGGTGGGGACCTTCCTTGAAGCTCCTTGAAGGTCCTCCTGCTGCCTTTCTACCCTGAAGGCCGCTCCAAACCTCCTTGGCCAATAATTGTGGCCGTCATTGCTGCTGGTAGTGCAGGAGCCATCACTTGAACCGGACCAATCGCCACCAAACCTTGAAAATCCATATCTCCCTCAAACGGACTCCGAATCGAGTTCCGTAAAGTGCTATAGAACCATAAAAACATCCTCTATTCACTTTTGTGACCTGATGATTTTTATCGAGCAACCTATTTTTGTCACTTTCTGGCACTCTCATATCCATCATTCTCCCACTTTGCGACAAAAAAAATCACACAAGTCCGCACTGTCCCCTCAGCTGCTGAAAGCGGTGCGCTGCCAGCGGCTTGGTCAGGAAGTCTGCCAGCATCATGCTTGAAGGGCAGAACTTGATCTTCAGCACCTGCTTCGCCACGAGCTCGCGGATGAAGTGGTACCGCAGGTCGATGTGCTTGGTGCGGGCGTGAAACTCTGCGTTCTTGGTCAGAGCAATGGCGCTCATGTTGTCACAGTAGATGGTGGTCACTGTGGTTTGCTTATGTCCAAGGCTTGCCAGCAGCTCACGCAGCCACACGGCTTCCTTTGCTGCTTCACTCAGGGCGATGTACTCTGCTTCGGTGGAGGAGAGGGCAACACATTCTTGCTTCTTGCTCCTCCAGCTGATTGCACCTCCCCCGAGCACAAACACGAACCCACTGGTCGACCTCCTTGTGTCCAGGTCACCTCCCCAATCTGCGTCGCTGTAGCCGATGAGGATGGGGCTGTTGTTGCCGTTAAAGGTGAGGCAAAGGCTGCTGCTGCTGTCAAGGTAGCGCAACACGCGCTTGACTGCCTCCCAATGCGGCACGCCCGGATTTGCGCAAAACTTGCTGAGAACTCCCACTACTTGGCTGATGTCGAGGCGCGTGCCAACTGCTGCATACATGAGGCTCCCAACTGCTGCTTGGTACGGCACTGCTTCCATGCGGCTGCTCTCTTGCATGCCGTGTGGAGTCTGCGTCGTGCTCAGCTTTGCTCCCACTTCCAGTGGTGTCGCTGCTTTGCGCGCTCCTGCCATGTTGAAGCGCTTGACGATGTCGCTCACGTACGTGCTCTGCGACAACTCCAAAGTCTGCTGCTGCCGGTCACGCTTGACCTGAAGGCCAAGGTAGTAACTGAGCTCTCCCATGTCTTTCATGTCGAACCTGGCAGCAAGGGACTGCTTCACATCGTCCAAAAGAGACTTGGAGTCAGATGCAATGAGCAGATCATCAACATAGAGCAAGATGATGACCTGGCTTGCCTCTTGAGTGCGCCCATAGACTGCATGATCAGCTTCACTACGCACAAAGCCAAGGCCAGCCAGCTGCTCATCCATCTTGTGGTACCATGCTCGTGGTGCTTGCTTCAGGCCGTAGAGGGCCTTCACAAGCTTGCACACCAAATCCGCCTTTCCCTCCACCACATACCCCTCCGGCTGCTCCATGTACACATCCTCCTCAAGGTCACCATTCAGAAATGCACACGTCACATCCATTTGGTGCACCTCCCAGTCCATAGCAGCAGCAAGAGCAAGGATCGCTCGGATGGATGGGAACTTTGCGACAGGTGCAAATGTCTCATTGTAATCCACACCCTCAGTCTGCGCATACCCCTTTGCAACCAACCGTGCTTTGTACCTGAGCACCTTACCATCCGCACCACGCTTGCGCCTGAAGATCCACCGGCATCCGATCACCCGGCTGCCGCGTGGAGCCACCTCGAGAGTCCAGGTGCCGTTCTTCATGAGCGCACCATACTCCTCATCTGCTGCAGCACGCCAATCTGCCGCCTCGGCGCTGCGCATGGCTTCAGCGAATGTGGCTGGGTCATCAGTGACTGTGAGGAAGAGAAGCTCGAGGTCAGACGACTCCGTTGGTGGTGGAACGGTGCACAGGTTTACCAGCTCCTCCAGTGGCCTCTGTTTGTTTGCGAGGCGCTCGGATCGCCTCAGCGGCTCCCCACTGTCCTTTGCACCTTTGTTGAGGCGTGCAGACCTTCGTGGCAGCTGCTGTGCGTTGCTTTGCTGCTCCTCCTCATCAGATTCTGCTGCCAGCTCCTTCTCCTTCTCAGCTCCCTCCACCTCCTTGTCGTTGCCGCTGTCACCGTCATTTTCCGCACCGCCCTCTTCTGCTACCGGTACTTCTCCCACTTCAGGTACAAGTGCGGGAGCAAGTGGAACAGCAGTCATAGGGCTCCAAGTCCAGCCCTTCACGTCCTCTTGAAAGACGACGTCGCGGCTGCGGATGATCTTGCGAGCAGCAAGGTTGTAGAGGCGGTATCCCATGGTGTCGTAGCCGAGGAAGGCGGCCTTCACCGACTTTGCGTCAAGCTTGTTACGGCTGCCGGCAGGCACGTGCACGAATGCGCCACACCCAAAGACTTTCAGATGCGACACTGTTGGCTTGCGTCCCGTCCACACCTCCTCCGGTGTCATCAGTGGCACGGCGCGCGTGGGACTCTGGTTTTTCAGGTACACGGCAGTGTTGACCGCTTCCGCCCAGAAGGTTGGCGGGAGCTCTGCGTCTTGGAGCATGCTGCGAACACGCTCCATGAGTGTGCGGTTCGCGCGTTCAGCCACGCCATTTAGCTGCGGTGTTCCAGGTGGGGTAACCTCGTGCTTGATCCCGCGACGCTTGAGGAAGGTGCGGAAGTCGTTGGAGAGGTACTCTCCTCCACCATCGGTGCGAAGCACCTTCAACCGCCTGCCACTCTCATTCTGTGCAGCAGCAATCCACACCTTGAAAGCATCAAAGCACTCATCCTTTCCAGCCAGGAATGACACCCACGTCTTCCTCGACTTGTCATCAATGAACGTGACAAAGTACAACTTGCCGGACAAGGATTGTGATGGCATGGGACCACACAAATCAGAGTGAACGAGTGAGAGAAGCTTTGCCGCACCCTTCCCTTCCCCTGTGAAAGGAGAGCGAGCTTGCTTCCCTTCAATGCAGCTCTCACAAGCCGTTGCACCAGGATGCTTCACCCCCTTGAGTTCCAAGCCGCGGACCATCTGCTGCATGGAGATGATGGCGCCAATGCCGAGGTGACCGAGCCGGCGGTGCCACAGGCCGATGTCGTGTTTTTCCTCTCTCGCCGCCAACGCTGAGTCGGCTTCCTTCTCCGACGCCACGTAGAGGCGGTAAAGACCGTCCTCCTTGTTCGCTTTTGCAAGCACACGGCCTGCACGGGCAGAGATGGTGCAGCCACCATTCTCAAAGCAAACCTGCATGCCTTCGGAGATGAGAGATGAGACAGAGAGGAGGTTAGCTGCCAGCCCCAGAACATGGAGCACCCCCTTCACACGACGTTCCATGTGCTTGCCCTCAACGGAAGCACAAAACACGATCTCACCCTCCCCAACCGCCATTTGCACATGGTTGTCCCCCATGTACACCCGACGAGGCTCGATGACGGTGTAGATGACGAACGACTCCTGGCGACACGTCATGTGCCGCGTGGCTCCCGAGTCGATGATCCAGAACAGGGCGGTGTTGTCGGAGACGTGCAGGACCCGGATGGTTGTCACGAATCCACTCTCCCAATCTGCGGTGTTCGCGGAAGCGTCGGACTGTTTTCCCGCTCCCACTCCAGCCGCAAGGTCCGCCTTCTTCTTCCGGCATTCGCGCGCCCAATGGCCCGGCTTCTTGCAGTAGTGGCAGTTACCCTTCTTCTTTCCTCCTCCGCCGTTGGTCCTGGTTGATGTAGCACCGCCCCCATGACCAAAGTTGGTGATGAGAGCGACGTCCAGTCCGCTTCCGCCCTCTTCTCCCTTGCGCCGTTCCTCCTCAAACAGCAGGCTCTCCTCCACATCATTGAGGGAGAGCTTGTCGCCACGCTGGTCCAGGGCAACAATGAGAGGAGTATAGCTGCTAGGAAGACCAGAGAGGATGGTTAGCATGAGCACACGTTCCTTGACAGGGTCCTCAATCGCAGCAAGCTGGTCAGAGAGAGACTTCACCATGTTGATGTAGTCAATCATGGATCCGGACTCATCCATCTTCACAGTGTGAAAGCGACGACGCAGCTGCATGTTCATGAGGATTGACTTGGAAGCATAAGTGGACTCAAGCTTTTTCCAAACCTCCTTTGGCGTGAGGATGCCACGGACGAGGAGTTGCTGCCGTTCGGCGAGGTGGAGGTAGATGGTTGCGAGGGCGCGGTCACGCTTCTCGCGGTAGGTACGGGCCTCGACAGGGGATAGGGAGCTTTCTTCTGGTTCCTTCTCCTTCTCATCCACCTGGCTCCAGAGACCCTTCTCCANGACTTGGAAGCATAAGTGGACTCAAGCTTTTTCCAAACCTCCTTTGGCGTGAGGATGCCACAGACGAGGAGTTGCTGCCGTTCGGCGAGGTGGAGGTAGATGGTTGCGAGGGCGCGGTCACGCTTCTCGCGGTAGGTACGGGCCTCGACAGGGGATAGGGAGCTTTCTTCTGGTTCCTTCTCCTTCTCATCCACCTGGCTCCAGAGACCCTTCTCCATCAGCACCATCTTCATGTTATTGCTCCAGTTGAAGAAGTTCTTGCCTTCGAACTTGGCGATGTTGACGCCGGCCACCACGGAAGCGGATGTCGCCATGGTAGTGCTATGTTCAGCCCACAAATGGCTCTCTCACACAACAGGGTGCAAGGAATGCCTCAAAGATGAGAAAAAGCCTTGTTCTAGCTCTGATACCACTGATGAAAACTTGGCAGCCCTCAGGGAGGTGATCAGGCTCACTAAGAGCCGCCTAGGCAGGACCAACTGTTTGTGAGAGGGAGTTGCAGGTTGCACAGACAGAAATTACGGAAGCGAATGTAGGTCTGCAGAGAACGCGAATGTATGAATAGACTCTTGAGTGAGAAATTACATCATCACAGCTTTCTAACAAGCCCTTATATGCCTCATTTGGCTAAGGGAGCACTGAGATCCACTCTGTCAAAGCTCACCCTCTAGCACAGTCCTAGCCTAGCGGGATGAGCGGCAGTCACACTCTCACACAAGAGAATTACCATCCCTGCCATGTGCACGACCAATAATCTTGGTGGGGACCTTCGTTGAAGCTCCCTGAAGGTCCTCCTGCTGTCTTTCTACCCTGAAGGCCGCTCCAAACCTCCTTGGCCAATAATTGTGGCCGTCATTGCTGCTGGTAGTGCAGGAGCCATCACTTGAACCGGACCAATCGCCACCAAACCTTGAAAATCCATATCTCCCTCAAACGGACTCCGAAACGAGTTCCGTAAAGTGCTATAGAACCAGAAAAACATCCTCTATTCACTTTTGTGACCTGATGATTTTTATCGAGCAACCTATTTTTGTCACTTTCTGGCACTCTCATATCCATCATAGGCTTGTTAGAAAGCTGTGCTAATGTACTTTCTCACTCAAGAGTCGATTCAGACATTCGCGTTCTCTGCAGACCTACATTCGCTTCCGTAATTTCTGTCTGTGCAACCTACAACTCCCTCTCACAAACAGTTGGTCCTGCCAAGGCGGCTCTTGGTGAGCCTGATCACCTCTCTGAGGGCTGCCCCAGATTCCATCGCACCCCCACCACCACCACCACCCCCACCACTACTACCCCCGCCAGCAGCAGCAGCAGCAGCAGCATCATCAGCAGCAGCAGTAGCAACAGCAGCAGCACCACAACCACCACCACTAGTACTACCACCACCACCACCAGCAGCAGCAGTAGCACCACCACCACCAGCAACAGCACCACCACAAGCACTAGCACCAGCACCAGCAGCACCACCGGCACCACCACCACCACCACCACCACCACCACCACCACCACCACCAACCACCACCACCTGTAACTACAATCTCAGCGGAAGTATTATGTGAGCACCAGGCACTCACTGCGACCCCTACTTCCTCCACTCTGAGCCTCCATCACAATCACTGTATTAGGTTCTGCAATGAGTACAACCACTCTCAAAACTAAGCCTCCTATGAGGTTGCCATCGGCACCAAGAAATCTGTGAGGGAATCATTCGCTGTTGGAGACAATTAAGAGATCAAACAGGCCAGGCTAACCTGCATGTCGGGCTGTGCGAACGGGCCATCGATGCAGTTGAGCCATGTGTTCAACGTGTGGATCTTGTAGATGCCTCCTTCCAGCTTATAGTGGTCGGCAATAACCTGACAGTTTTTGTTGTGCACAAGGTCCATCCATTCAGCAAGGGCGACGCTGGTAACTTCAGCATTGAAGTTTTGGTGTTCGATAGAAGGCTGCATCAACGGGATCACAAAAGGAGTGCTTGTTCCGTGAAAAATAAGATTCTTGTAGATCTTGTGGCTTGTGTTGGTGCACCCATCCTCATGGGTGCTCTTGGGGGCTACCAGGTTGCTGGCCGCCCCCTTGGTGACTTTGTGGGCCCCCCTGGGTCTGGCTGGAAACCTGGAAACAGCCTGCCCTGAAGACCAAGGCAATAAACAATAGCTGTCTTGCCATGTTCTCATGGTTGGCTTCGTCTTCCATGCCATCTTCACTGGTGATGGCCCCTTGGAGAATCTGGCTAACCCACCTCCAATAACGCTTGGGCCTATGCCAGCCAGTTCATCCCTGACGCTCAAGTCCTGTGTAGTGAATTTCTGAACCTTCATCACTCAGCTCTCGCAATGATAGGGACATAAATTTCAGCCCACATATTCCGAAGGGCTGCAAAATGTGTCAACTGCATCAAAACATGTTCCTCTTGTCTTTAAAGTTTGCTTTGTAGTTTTAATACAGATGGAGAAATTCATTTGTGACACTTGCATGAGCCTCTGGCCTACTTTTTCTCATTGCACAAAACCTCTACTCGAGATGCTGGATTCTCTTCAGCAGCCAGCAGTCCATCTCGTGTCCTTGGTTACAAAATATACCTTCCAAAAACAAAGAAGAAAAAAAAGAGAAGAAATTATACCCTACCTGAACCCAAGTGAAAAGCACTTTGCAGTTCCCAACGGAGCTTGGCTGTGTCACATTGATGACAGTAGATCCTGGAAGCTCACCTGCAGAACAATCTTGTACAGGATCCACAATGGGAGTGAAAGAACCGTCCACAAATCGGTTCATAACAAGTTCTACAAAGAATTTCCTAAAGATGCTTGTCATGTACATGGTCTGTAATTGCTCGAAGCGGACAAACAGATCTGTGGACAGAATGAACATCTCTCTAAATTGCATCTTCGCAAGAAAACTACCAGGGGTTATGCCACAGAACCCTTATGGGTCATGTGGAACTGCAGATTGTGGCGCCTATCACTATGTTAGCATGCCTGTGGCACACCTTCCACGTGTAAGGCTGCACACAAATCATTTGATTTTGTGATTCTGGTTCACAAAGACCAAACTTGGATCTAGATTCACAAATCCTGATTCAGGGTCAGGCCTTGCCTGTGCATTCACAAACACCACAACTGAATTCGAGGAAAGAGGCGGGGGTGTTAGCTACTGAGCTAACCACCTCTGGCAGAGAAGTCGCGAAACCGAAAAGCTCACAAAGTTTTTTACACCTTCTTCCTTTGTTGGCATGTGTCATGCACCCCAAACTTAATCAGGCATATACTTCACCTTCAAGAGTACTAACATCAGCATTAGCATTACATCTCAAGAAGAGCTCAACTCGTCAATACACAAGAGAGATTCAAGCAAGGGTTGATTGATCAGCATGCAAGACAATTCCTTTTATAGCTGTCTGTCCAGTCCTAGAACTCAAAAGCACTTTCTTGTGAAGTAGTCTGAACCAGCCACATCACCAATAGACTTGTGCTGTGGGCTTGACACGTAAGCATCCTAGTGTCAAGGTCACAAACCAACCATGTAGCTTCCAAGAAGCTACGGAATCTCTTCCTTGGAAGCTTCCATAATTACCAAGATGTGCATGGGGCCAGGACCAAACTCATGACCTCTCACTTGGCCAAATCAATAAATTGGCCAAGTCAACCTCTCACCCACAAGGTGTACTCACAGGTAAAATCTCACAAGAGACAGAGCATAGGTGAGTCACACTACATCGGATCCAGGGGTCATACCTCCATAAGGGGCAGAGCATGCCTGATCCGTCCTATAGCAGTGAACAAGGGGCAAAAACATTCAACAGGGGAGAAATCAAAAGCCAGTCGCTTCATGCTCGACAGCCAGCACGTGACGTTATTTCTCTTTGGTTTTTGTACTCAATACACTCAATTAACATGAAGAAAAGAAAATGCCGCCACAGAATAGCACACATACGTGATATAGAAATGCCGCCATCCACGGCACAAAGGGGTGGGAAAAGGGAGACAAAGAGAGAGAGAGAGAGAGAGAGAGAGAGAGAGAGAGAGAGAGAGAGAGAGAGAGAGAGAGAGAGAGAGAGAGAGAGAGAGAGAGAGAGAGAGAGAGAGAGAGAGAGATAGAGAGAGAGAGAGAGAGAGAGAGAGAGAGGGAGAGAGAGAGAGAGAGAGAGAGAGAGAGATCCAACGGCAATTGAAGACTGTCACAACATGATCAAGTCCTTACATGATGTCTCTCGCATTGTCAGCCATAGGAATTCCACCTCTCGAGCGAATGAAATAGACATGGAAAGATTCTCTGACAACACCAAAAGTCTGGGACGACTCCGCACATGCCGTTATTGAATGTTTTGGAAAGCTGAAAGAGAAGTCAGATGCATGGAAGAGGCTGTAGGGGTTATGTCCATAGTCCATTGTGGCAGAGTATACACAATGTTTTTTTGAAATTAACACAAAAATGACATTGGCCCCAATGAGCTCTTTTTTCACTAGAAAAGCCTCAATAATGACACATTATGAGAAATTTTATTATTTGTAATCTAGCATGAAATTTTGCAAAATGATTGCCGCAGCTAACCCAATCAAAAGCTCGTAATTCATCCCTTGGACACAGGAATGCAACAACTGGAAATCTCACAGCCAAAATTTGCATCGTGGCATTGGAAAATCATAGTTGATGGAGAAGTCCATTCTGATGGAACCCGACACTTTATATCAACAAAACCCATGAATGTGCTTGAATTGTCGGAAACATGGCTAAACTTTGTATAATTTTCATAAGCAGTTGGAGCAGGCCCAAAAGGGGGAACGGAGAAGTCAGTGAAAATCTTGAGTACTTGGGGAGAATTATGGGACAAGACGGTGAAGGTGGTGTTCAGGCCTGGAAATCTGGTGCCGAGTAATTTTCCATCTAATCGGCTCACAACACTATAGATGAGAGTCTCCAAGATCATAAACAATTGATGAAGGGGATAATTATGACCAAGTGGTGATACTTCTATGGGTATGACTGAGAGGTTACACAAGTCGCAAGATGATACATGCGATACTAGTTAGAGGAGCCTCTCACAAGTTCATAAGAAACAACATGGTTCAGAAGCTGGGTCTAATGGTCAAAGCCATGGATTTTTCATAGTTAAAATGGTCAATGGACAGCTGCAAATTCATCAACTTCGCGACCCTCTCTGACTGAAAATTGGGGAACTGCAAGATGCAATGGCCCAATTCGAAACCACAAAATCGAGCAGTGGGGTAGTCTATGCCAGATTTTGTGGCATAGAATTGCATAGACATGTAATTGAGAGACCCATGTTGCAGTTGTGGTTACAGGAAGCAGAAGTGGACTAGGCAATAGAGGAGTCAGTGGAGGAGGTTAAAGTAGCGGCAAAACGACAACGTATGAGACCCATCTCGCTTGATGTAACCAAGAAGCATCTGTGATAAGGAGCTCACACGTGGATTTTCTACTTGAAACCAAGGAAATAGGGGAAAATCACAGCAGGTGATACAGTTTGCACAGAAGCCTCATCAACGTGCAAACCGGCAAAGTTCTCGGACATACCTGGGAAGTTTGCACCACTCATCGAGAAGTTTGATGGGGGTTTCCCTGAAAACTTCTCCAATAGTTACCTCTGTAACAGTGTGTTGACCACCAGGTTGACCTGAAGCTGGGTGGAAGACCAACAGTCAAGGGGATCTATGGGATGAGCCAATATGAGCTGACCAAACCAAAATGCTAGCTGGAAAAGATGCTTGGAGAGGGGTTTATCATCCATCCACGTCACCTTGAGCAGCCGCATAGTCTGTATAACAAGAAGACTGGTGAAATGTGGATGTGTGTGTATTACCGAGCATTGAACGACTTCTCCATCAAGAACCACAATCTCTTCACAAGCACACAGGCTGTTCACCAACACCAGGGAGCATAAATTATTTTCAAAACCACCAGGTCTAGGTATCTCATGAGGATGTAAAAAAGGTGGTGTTACTCCCTTATAGTTCACAGTTATACGGGTTGAAGTCACTAATGCCCCAAAAAAACCACCTTTTGGTCATGATTTGATGAATTTGTCGTTGTCTATTTCAACAATATTGTGTTGTACATCTGAGATTTAGAGGAGCATGATGGAACCTCTGGAAGGCCCTCAAAGTTTTACAAAGAGATAAACAGTGTGGAAAAATCTTGAAGTGCCGCTGTATTCTTTGTTCAATCAAGTGTTTAGGCCACATTTTTAATGGCGGATGGATCGCAATGGAGCCAATAAAGGTGGAAGTTGTTGTTCATTGACGGAAACCCACCAACGTCGAATACGTCCAAGTGTTTATAAGGTTCCGCAACTACTACTGTTCATTCATACAGAATTACGCCAGAGTGTTACCACCTCTCTCTTATCTCATTCATAGAATCACCAAGTAGCGTTGAGAAAGAACAAGAAGCATTCCAATATTTGAAATTTCTCTAACCTCAGCACCAATTTTACGATTGGCAGATCCAATAGTGGAATACATCATGGCCACCGACACGTTTGATTGAGTAACTAGAGACATTCTCATCCAAGGGAACAGCTCTTTGTCACCATTGCAGATATTGAGATGCATACCTTGGACCCCGTGTATCAAATTGGATGGCCTTATGGTTTAGTTTCATGGTATTGTACCTGAGCTGGTCTATGGCTCCTTCACGCAAACCAATCAGCAAAAAATAGTCAGATTGAAGCAGCTTTACTCCAGATTGTATGTCTATTTTCCCCCATTCTTAGAACACACCTGTCTTTCTACCAATCTTTGGCCTCAATGAATAGATATTGTATCGTGGAAAATAAACAATAGTATAACATTTCCAAATATTATTTCCTGTCTTTGCTGATGGCCCATGAAGCTTAACAACGTGTCCTTAGTTAATTATGGAGTAATTTTGAACCTAAAAAACACGCATACAAGTTGAAGATTCAGCCTCCTTCTTTTCTTTCTAGACGTTCAATCTTGAGATTTTTTTTGGAGTTTTCCTGAGGCCTCATGAGCATAGTAGTTACCAGACAGCAAGATGGTGCATTTGTATGACTCAATAAAATACACTCTGGAAAACGAATTGAATACAATCAGCGACAATGTGGGGGGGGGGGGTAGCAATAGGAGTATTCAAAGCCTTTTCTGAAAGTTGTACTGGGCGTCTTTGCCCTAGATTTTCTGTCCCTATTCCATTCAGTCTTGGCAAGTTTCAGGGGACTGTAAGAAGATGGATTGACAATGCACCTTGTGGAATATATTAAAGGGCATTCGATGCCAATGCAAACCTTTTATTCTAACAGATTGTTCCACAATCCAGAATGAAATCCATCTTTCCCAAACATTTCAAAGTTCAGCCTATACCAAGTGTGGTCATAGCCAGCGTGAATGTGAGTGGTGTATGAAATTATTCTCAAAATATGCCATTAGATTACGTCATTCCAGTACAGGTAGACATGCCATTCTCACCCTCCCTTCTTGTAAACACTGAAAAATCCCACCTCCCATTCAGCAGTGTGGAAACCAACGTGATTTCAGTCAACTTGCATTCCAGCCCTCACAGTGAAGTTCCAGAAGTCGGTTATAACTGACACAGGTACAATCCCTTCCAACCGTTCCAATTCTCTTGAATGCATTGAATCTCTTCTCAGAGCTCTCTTAGGCGCTCAAGCACTCTGGCTTTTCGTATTGGTGGTGGGGTCCTGGTGGTGGGTTTGGGGACACAGAGCACTCGGCCGACTCGAAGGTACTGTGGGGAGCATCTGAAGCCAAAGTTCCATTCTGACATGCTCTTCACTGATGGAAAGCGGGACAACAGTGTCAGACATCTGTCTCCTTTCTGTATGGCTTGAGGCTCGCTCCCAATTTGGCAGTAGCTCTGTGAGGTCTGCATGCTCATGCAGATCTGGAGGAAGAGAAGCAAAGGAAAATCATTCAGGAGAGCTTAAGGAAGAGCAGGAATATGTTCTGGAGGGGGGGAAGGGAGTGAAGGAAATGAGATGAAGAAGAAACATGGGTATACAACAGGAGCAGAAGGGAGGGAGGAATAATTACATAATCTGTGAAATAGTTTGTCCTTCACCCACCTGTTGTGCAAGATCTTCTGTGTTTGATTCATTGAATGCAGAACTGCGCAGGCGGTCACAGTAGATTCCGGGGTTGAGGCTGTAGAAGGTAAAGGAATCTATCTTGTAATGGGAACGTATGCTGTCACACGTGTCAGACTGCTGTGCCGTATAGTATGTGGTGCAGTTTGGTATGGTGGCAGGAGTATCGCCCCTCCTCATGCATATCTGCAGAATTTGGCATAAAAAGGTGAAACTGAAAGAAATTGAGGCTCAAGTAATGTGAATACACAGTATAGGGGATGGGTTACATCTCTCCTGTATAATCTCCAAGTTGTGACTGGCTTCAAGCTAACCAAAATATCAAAGGAAGAGAAAAAAAATGAGACCCCATTAGTGACATGACACTGATGATAATGACGGTAATTACCAAGAGGATTATGATGGAGGCAATGAGAAAAGCGATGAATTTGATGTTAGGCATGATGATGATGATGATGATGATGATGATGATGATGATGATAATGATGATGATCATGATGATAATGATGATGATGATGATGACAATGAAAAGAATGTTGCTGATGATGATGATGATGTTGATGGTGATGATGATAATGAGTAGGAGGAGGACAATATAAATGATGATGCTTATTATGACGATAACAATGTTGTTGATGGTGATGATTACGGTAATGTTGATGATGATGATGACGTCAATGATGACAGTGAAATCTGCTCTTGTTGATGGTGATAACGAAGATGATGATGACCATGATGATGATGACAAGGATGATGAGGAGGAGAAGAAAGAGGATGATGATGTGGATGATGAAGAAAAAAAACATAAAGAATGATGATGATGATGATGATGATGCTGACCAAGAAAAGAAAACAACAGGTTGATGAAAAAGGCGCTGTCGGTCATGATGATAATCATGATAATGATTATTTTGATTGCGAGGACGATGACAAAAATGGTGAAGAAACCAAACATGATGATGAAAATGAACGCAAAAGTGCCGGGGATGATGCTGAAGACGATGGTGATGACAATGTTTACGAAGAAATAGATTATGATGATGATGTTGTTCATGATGCATGAGACAAAGAATTGAAAAAAGGCTATGGTACTGACGAAGAAGATGAAGATGAAAAAGAAGGAAAATCAGATGATGTTGATGAAAATTTCAACCAGAACTCTGACAAAGACACCTAAAATACAAAAAAAACATTGATGATGATCGGAAAAATGATGAATTTGATGGAAAAAATATCTGGCGACAATGACGAAGATAATCATGATGATAATGACAATGATGATGACTATAATGACGATGATGATGATGATGATGATGATGATGATGTTGATGAAGGCAAATATGATGACAATGTTGATGGAAATACATCAGGTACTTACAATGATGAAAAAAATGATCTCATTGCATTCTAAAAACATGGAGAAAAATGGCAATGAACATCATCATGATGATGATCATCATCATCACCACCATCACCACCACCAACACCAACCACCACCACCGCCGCCACCACGACCACCACCACCACAACAACCACCACCACCACCACCACCACCACCACCACTACCACCACCACCACCACCACCACCACCACCACGAACACCACCGCAACTACTGCTACCAATTAACCAACTCCAGTACTGTAGTAGCCACTACCAGCACCACCAGCACCATCACCAGCACCAGCACCACCAGCACCACCACC
>SZWC01011188.1:48391-94542 GCA_023375785.1 Penium margaritaceum | reverse complement strand
CCCCCCCAGACCAAGGACTCGCAATTCCCGATTCGAGTCTGGAGCATGAGACTCGACTCGCGAGTCCGGACTCGGACTCGGACTCGCGAGTCTGGTCATCGAGTTCCATCATTTGGCTTACAGGCTTAATGACACATGCCTACTTCGGTTGGTCATAGTACATGGTAGCCACACCGTGCAACTAATTATTCAACGTCCTTGTGCTTGGTAGTTGATACCTGGCATTCGCAAACCATTGTTTCCTTGTCTGACCATTTATGACTCGTGTTATGAGTTTTCAACATTGACCACACACAGCGGATTCCATTTATCAAAGGAAGTACATATGTATACGTTGGTCGGTCATTGTGCATGGTAGCCACATCGTGCTACTACTTATTGAATGTTTTTGTACTTGCTAGTTGAAAACTAATATTCCGAACCCATTGTTTCCCCCTCCGACCATTTGTGACTTGTGTTATGGGTTGTGAACGTAGACCACCCATACTAAAACACTTTGGTCATGGTCAGTGGCATATGCCTAGTTTGGTTGTTTGGTGTGCATAGTAGCCACTCCATGCCACTACGTATT
The DNA here is from genome assembly GCA_023375785.1 of Penium margaritaceum. Taxonomy (NCBI): domain Eukaryota; kingdom Viridiplantae; phylum Streptophyta; class Zygnematophyceae; order Desmidiales; family Peniaceae; genus Penium; species Penium margaritaceum. Next base: position 93,971 of record SZWC01011188.1, on the reverse strand, counting down.
GAAGTTCATTGTCCTTTCTAGGTGGTACTTAGGGTTCCCAAACCATTGTCTCTCCCTCTGACCATTCATGACTTGTGTCATGAGTTGTCAATGTTGACCACACATAGTGGGTTTATTTGGTCATAATCAGTGACGTACGCATCATTTGCTTTGTCACTGTGCACATAATCTTTACCGTGCCTCTACTTGTTGAAGGTTTTTGTGCTTGCTAGTTTATAACTAGTGTTTCCAAACCATGGTTTCCCCGTTTGTCCATTTGTGACTCGTGTTATGAGTTTTCAACATTCACCACACACTGTGAAATTCGTTTCGTCATGATTAGTGGCATATGCCTCCTTTGGTTTGTCACTGTACATGGTTGCCATGGCGTGTCACTACGTAATGAAGGTCTATGTGCTTTCTAGTTGATAGCCAATGTTCCCAAACCATTGTTACCCCCTCTGGCTATTTGTGACTCTTGTTGTGAGTTGTCAGCATTGACCACATTAAATGATTTTTTTTGGTGATTGTGAGTGACATATGCACACTTTGGTTGGTCACTGTGCATGGTAGCCACACTGTGCCACTACATATTGAAGGTCTTTGTACTTGCTAATCGATAACTCGTATTCACAAACCATTGTTTCCCCATCTGACCATTAGTGACTTGTGTTATGAGCTGTCATAGTCTACCACACGTAGTGACATTGTTTGGTCATGGTCAGTGACACATGTCTACTTTGGTCGGTCATTGTGTATGGTAGTCACATCGTGCTACTACTTATTGAAGGTCGTCGTACTTGCTAGTTAAAAACGTATATTCCAGAACCATTGTCTCCCCCTCTGACTATTTTTGACTCGTGTTATGGGTTGTGAACATTGACCACCCATACTCAAATTCTTTGGTCATGGTCAGTGACATATGCCTAGTTTGGTTGTTCGGTTTGCATAGTAGCCACACCGTGCCACTACGTATTGAATTTTGTTGTCATTTGTACTCAATACATAGGGTACCCAAACCATTGTCTCTCACTCTGACCATTTGTGACTCGTGTTATGAGTTGTCAATGTTGACAACACATAGTGGACTTCTTTGGTCATGGTCAGTGACGTATGTATCCTTTGGTTGGTCATTGTGCATGCTAGCCATACCATGCCACAACTTGTTGAATGTCTTTGTACTTGCTAGTTGATAGCTTGTGTTCCCAACCAATTGTTTCACCCCTCTGACGATTTGTGACTCGTGCTACGAGTTTTCAACGTTGACAACACACAGTGAAAACCGTTTGGTCATGGTTTGTGGCATATGCCTGCTTTTGTTTGTCACTGTACATGGTTGCCACACCGGGTCACTACGTACTGATGGTCGTTGTCCTTCCTAGTTGATAGCCAGTGTTTCGAGACCATTGTTAACCCCTCCAACTATCTGTGACTCTTGTTGTGAGTTGACAAGATTGACCACATGAAGTGAAATTCCTTGGTCATGGTCAGTGACATATGCATACTTTGGGTGGTCACTGTGCATGGTAGCCACACAGTGCCACTACATGTTGAAGGTCTTTGTACTTGCTAATCAATAACTAATATTCACAAGCCATTGTTTCCCCCTCTGACCATTTGGGACTCGTGTTATGAGTTGTCAAAGTAGACCGCACACAGCGACATTCTTTGGTCATGATCAGTGACACATGCCTACTTTGGTTGGTCACTGCACATGGTAGCCACACCATGCCACTACTTATTGAAGGTCCTTGTGCTTGCTAGTTGAAAACTAACATTCCGAAACCATTGTTTCCCCATCTGACGACTTGTGACTTGTATTATGAGTTTTCAACGTAGACCACAAAGAGCGGATCTTGTTGGTCAAAGGCAGTACATGTGCCTACTTTGGTCGGTCAGTATGCATGGTAGCCACACCGTGATACTACTTATTGAATGTCGTTGTACTTGCTAGTTGAAAACTAATATTCCGAAACCATTGTTTCCCCATCTAACCATTTGTGACTCGTGTTATGGGTTGTGAAAGTTGACCACCCATACTGGAATTCTTTGGTCATGGTAAGTGACATATGCCCTTTTTGGTTGTGCGGTGTGCATAGTAGCCACACCGTGCCACTACGTATTGAAGTTCCGTGTCCTTTCTAGTCAATACGTAGTGTTCCCAAACCATTGTCTCTCCCTCTGGCCATTTTTGACCCGTGTTATGAGTTGACAATGTTGACCACACACAGTGGACTTCTTTGGTCATAGTCAGTGACGTATGCCATCTTTGGTTGGTCACTGTACACACTAGCCACACCGTGCCGCTACTTGCTGAAGGTCTTTGTACTCGCTAGTTAATAACTAGAGTTCCCAACCCATTGTTTCCCCCCTCTGACCATTTGTGACTCGTGTTATGAGTTTTCAACCTTGAGCACACGGTGTGAAATTCTTTTGGTCATGGTTAGTGGCATATGCTTACTTTGGTTTGTCAGTGTACATGGTTGCCACGCCGGGTCACTAGGTACTAGAGGTCTTTGTGCTTTCTAGTTGATAGCCAGTGTCCCCAAAGCATTATTCCCCCCTCTGACTATGTGTGACTCTTGTTGTGAGTTGTCAACGTTGAACACATGAAGTGAAATTCTTTGGTCATGGTCAGTGACATATGCATACTTTGGTTGGTCATTGTGCATGGTAGCCACACTGTGCCACTACATATTGAAGGTCTTTGTACTTGCTAGTCGATAACTAGTCTTCACAAACCAGTGTTCCCCCCTTTGACCATTTGTGACTCGTGTTATGAGTTGTCAAAGTTGACCATACATAGTGACATTCTTTGGTCATGGTCAATGACACATGCCTACTTTGGTTTATCATTGTGCATGGTAACCACACCGTGCCATTGCGTATTGAAGGTCCTTCTGCTTGCTAGTTGATACATGGTGTTCCCAACCCATTGTTTTTCCATCTGAACATTTGTGACTCGTAATATGAGTTGTTAACGTTGACCACACACAGTGGATTTCTTTTGCCAAAGGCAGTACATACGCCTACTTTGGTCGTTCATTTTGCATGGTAGCTATACAGTGCTACTAATTGTTTAAGGTCTTTGTACTTGCTAGTTGAAAACTAGTATTCCGAAACCATTGTTTCCCCCTCTGACCATTTGTGACTCGTGTTATGGGTTGTGAACTTTGACCACCCATACTGAAATTATTTGGTCATGGTAAGTGACATATGCCTAGTTTGGTTTTTCGGTGTGCATAGTAGCTGTTGAAAAAAATGCCCCTCCGCATGCCCAAGTGCGGCGCCGGGATGCGCTGACGAGCCGCCAGAAAGTGAAAGCTCCGCGCCGGCGGATCTGGAGACTCCAGGATGGCTCGGATGCTAAACTGGAGGATAGCCCCTGAAAGTTGACAAGTTGCTGAATCCGGTGAAAGTTGTTTCGCCGGAATCCGACAAGTATCAAAGGAGACATGGCCTTTCAAAGTTGGGGTATGCGCAGCTGCTCTAGGAGCCGGTTGCGACTCGAAATCGGGTCGATAATCGACCGGACCGAGAAACAAAACTACCATCTGGAGAAATTGCTCCGATAGGCCTGCCAAGGCGTCCGGTGGATGATCCGCCTGATCAGGTGGATCATCCACCGGATCCAATTGTGCAGGTTGTTAGTGAGGGACTTCGCCAAAAACCTGGGTCGACGTCCGAAACTCAATAGCACGTTTTGTTACTCGAGGACCTAGTCAAAATTCTGACTGCATGTCCATGGACAGGTTTCGAACCTCGTCACATCCCATCACCAAACACCGCCCAAAAGTGGGTAGGGTTTGTGGAAACATTGCAGGGGAACTCCACACCATGTGCAATGGGATATGCACCTTGGGAAAGGCCCTTCACACGTGAACAAAGGCGCCACGACGAGTGGCGGCGTCAGACTTCTATGGTGGGTGAGACATGCGCTTCGCTAAGCATAACTTGGGCTGCGCTTCACCAAATTGCGCACCGTTTGGTGCGTTGGAGAGCTCACAATTAGTTTTATATGTTTTTTCATTGTATTCATGTTAAAAAACTAACGCAAAATGACGTTATTCCCTTCGTAAACTGACTGTCCCTAAATTCCTGCTCACGTAGCGTGAGGCGATCAGAAAGCTCGCGCTCAGTCTCAGATTCGCCCAAACCAGTAGACGTGAACCAATAGAGTCTATCAGATAAACGTCGGGACTGCATCCACACAGAATTCATTCTGACAGAGGGTTATGGGCCCACGGGTCTGAACGCCTCAAACGTTCACGTCTTCTTATCGCACGGGATTGTCATCTTGGAAGTCGCCGTGAAGTTCCGAGAACTCATCCGAGTAGCAGATGCGCACATGGCACAGAAGGAGATGCAGCCCATTCAGAAGTATGCGGGTGGACCGGGCTTTGGGCTATGGATGTGGCAGTTTAAACTGCACCTCTCGCATAAGGGGCTGCTGGATGTCGTGTTGGGAAAGGAGGTGCTCGCAGAGGCGACTTCTACGGACGCGGAGAAGCAGGCCTTTGGAAAGAAGAACACTGAGGTGCTCGTGCTCCTGGTGTCCGGGATGGCCAAGTCACAGTGGGGCTACATCCAGGGCTGCAAGCTAGCAGCCAAAGCTTGGCAAAAGCTCTGTTCCATCCACCAATCCAAGTTGTTGGCGAACAAAATCTTTGCAATGAAGCAACGCCTTACGGTGAGAATTGAGGAGGGAGATGATGTCATCTCCGCCATGCAGCAAATCGAGTCGCTCGCCTCGCAATGCAATGACGTGGAGTGGAAGATCGACACGCAGTTGCAGCGGATGGCCCTCCTCATGGCCCTACCTGACATTTGGGGTCCACTCATCACCATTGTCGGAGGATGGTCGGAGGACAAGCTCACATATGGCGCGGTCGCATAGTACATCCGCATGGAGGCGCAGCGACGGAGCTGCGGGGAGTCCTCATCTTCCTCATCGGCCCTTGTCACCAAAACGCGGGGTGGCGGAAGCGGGGGCCGAGGAAGTGGCGGAAAGGGCAGCGGCAGGAAAGGCGCCAAGAAAGGTCCGTGTCGCAACTGCGGCAAGGAGGGCCATTGGGCCTGTGAGTGTCGAGAGGAGGCGAAGACCAGTGGCAAAACAGCAAGGGCAGGTCTCTCCTCAATGGCAACAAGAAACACTTCCTCAAGAAGGCCAACAGGCGGTGCCTGGATTCCGGGGCCAAGGAGCACACCCAAGTCAAGAAGGTGGGGTTTGTCACCTACGAGAAGTCCTCCAAGTCAATGATGGTCGCGAACGACAAAGTCGAGCTGGCGGCCGGCCAAGGCGACGTGGAGGTGGAAGTCGTGGTGGACGGTAAGAAGGAGCTGTGCACAATCCGTGATGTGCAACACGTCCCCGGCGTGGTTGATATCCTGGGTGTCAGCCGCTTGACAGACAAGGGGTTTGAGGTACTCTTCCACAGGAAAGGCACAGTGGTGCGCATTGACGGCGACGGCGAGGTCGTACTGGAGGCAAAGCGCGAGGGCGGCCTCTGCATTGTGGAGACCAAGGTGGTCCGCGCGGCATCGGATGCAGCGGACTCGGAAGAGCGTGTCGTTAACATGGCCAAGGGAGGAAGCGCAGATCTGGAGCTATGGCACTGACAGTTGGGGCATTCGGTGCCCACAACCGTTAAGAAGATGGCGAAGCGCGACATGGTGTGCGGCCTCGTCATCAACGGTGCAGACGCGGCAACTAATGCAGTAGCGCACAAAAAGTCCGAGCCTTGCATTTTGGGCAAGGCGCGACGCAAGCCGTTCAACGAGAACAAGGCTCGCGCAAACGACCTGCTGGAGGTCAAGCACTGCAACGTGTGTGGACCGTTCAAAACGCCATCAAACAGCGCCTTGAGATACTTCGTCACCTTCATTGACGAATGTAGTAGAAAACTCTACGTGTACTTCATGAAGCGGAAGGGCGAGATCCTAGACTGGCTGAAGGAGTATGTCGCAGCATTGGAGAGGTAGACTAGCCGGAAGGTCAGAGCGCTACATAGCAACAATGGCAGAGAGTACGTGGACTGCAGCGGGTGGATGAAGTAGTAGGACATCATGTGGGAACCCACTACGCCATACTTGCCACTCTCCAACGGAGTGGCGGAGCGAGTGAACCAGACGCTGCTCAACATGGTGGGGACCATGCTTGTGGATGTGGGGTTGCCGCGAGGGTTATGGGTGGAGGTTGTGCGTACAACCAGCTACACCATCAACCTCACACCAACAGCGGTGCTGAAGGGTAAGGGCAGCTGGAAGACGCCACAGGAGGTTTGGAGCGGACGCAAGCCAAACGTGGCGCACCTGAAGGTGTTCGGGTGCAAGGCGCACACGATGGTGCAGATGGCGTAACAATGAGACAGCAAGCTGGAACCGCGGTCAAAGCTGTGCTTGTTCCTCAGCTACAAGAGTGTGCAAACGGCGTACCGGCTCTTAGACCCGCACACGCAAGAGATCATCCACAGCCGTGACGTCGAGTTTAGTGAGATGCAAAGCTTCAGCAGTAGCAGCAATGACATGAGCGTCGGGAACACTCCAAAACAGGTGGAGTGGTTCCAGCTCCTTGACTACAACGAGGAGCCGGCGGACGTGGAGGTCGATGATGCGGCATCGGAGCGCGGCAGTGCAGCAACTGCAGTAGCCAATGCGGAGGACTTTGATGACGATGCAGCTAGGGTGGAGATCCGGTGGAATGATCCGTCAAAGGAGGCATCTTGGGTGCCAAAGCGCGCACTCCCGGTGGAGTTCGCGTCGGGCGTCGGAGAAAAATCCTCCGGACGCGCCGCCCGTCCGGTTGATGGTTGAACGGAGCGTGAGGAATCCTCGGGAAACCGTCTGGTCGATGATTCACCAGAGCGGGCTGAGTCGGAAGGATGGCACCAGAGCGACGAGACGTCGCCAAGACTACCGCGCCGTAGCGGAAGGCAGCGGAGAGTGGGGAAGCGTTTTGACGCAGGTACCGGTCAATGGATTGGCATGACGCGGTAAGGGTGCACGCCACGAGACTTTCCCGATTCTGGCCATGGACTTGGAATCTTGAGTCGGTCCTGACCCAAAGTATCGGAATCGCGATTCCGAATACAGGAATTGCGATTCCAAGGAATCTCGATTCATGTATTCAGGAATCTCGATTCTGCACTTTTCTCAGGTGTCCATGCCAAAAAACACTACCAAAAACAGGAGAAAAGTACTACATCATATCCTTATTGTCTTGTTTAGCATGCCATGTATGACGCAACTAGGTATGTATGATTGTGTTTTTGTATAGTTCTCACCTGAAACATATAGGTACATGCGTATACTCTCCACAACATACACACCCCACATACAAAGTGACGAATCTCGATTCCATTGCGATTCTGAATTGTGGAATTGGAACCTCGATTCCAGGATGGGAGTTGGAACCTCGATTCCTGTCTTCGATTCTCGTCTTTTGGTGTGCACCCTTATGACGCGGTGCATGCTGGCTGCATCAACAGAGCCGATGACCGTGCAAGAGGCGATTGTGCGGCCCGCGGGAAAGCAGTGGGACGCTGCCATCAACTTGCAGTTGGCGTCCATTGCAGAATACGACACGTGGCAGCTGGTTGACAAGACAAAAGATGCGAAGGTCATCGGCTCCAAGTGGGTCTTCAAGACCAAGTTCACAAAGGAATGTGCGGTTGAAAAGTACAAGGTGCGGCTTGTGGCGAAGGGGTGCGCACAGCGGAAGGGCGAGCACTACGATGAGACGTTTGCCCCCGTTGCCAAGTTCACAAGCATCCGAGTGATCCTTGCGGTGGCGGTCGCGAAGGACATGGAGCTCCACCAAATGGACGTAAAGACGGCCGTCCTCAATGGCATCATCAACACATAGGTATTGGAGGGGGTGGAGGCGCCGGAGGGCAAGGTGTGCAAGCTGCGGAAGTTCTTGCACGGGCTAAAACAATCGCCCCGATGCTGGTACCAACAGATGGACAGCTTCATGGCAGAACTCGGCTTTAAGCGCTGTGAGGCGGATCACAGTGTGTACGTGCGGTGCAGCAAGAAGCTCCATCAGATTGTTGCACTCTACGTGGAGGATGTGATCTTGTGCTCCTCAGACCTGCCGAGCCTACAGTAGTTGAAATAGCAGCTGAGCAGCATGTTCAAGATGTCGGACATGGGGGGGCTGGAGTTCTACCTCGGGGTGAGCACTACGCGGAACCGGAGGACGCGCACGCTTGAGCTGGGGCAGGCCAAATACGTGGCCGATGTGCTGAAGCGGTATGGCATGGAGGACTGCAAACTAGTGTGCAGTCCTGTATCCACGACCTGTGAACTAAGTGCGGCAATGGCACCGCAAACAAAAGAAGAGCGGGAGGATATGACAGGGGTGCCCTACCAATCAGCGGTGGGCAGCCTCGTGTACGCCGTGGTGGCGACTCGACCGGACCTGGCCTACGCGGTGGGCAAAGTGAGCAGGTACGTGGCCGATCCAGGGCCACTATACTAGCAGGCGGTTAAGCGCATCCTCCGCTACCTGCAGGCAACGCGGCACACGCGCTTGAGGCTGGACGGCAAGGGGCGGGCGGACCCCTTGCGTCTAGTCTGCTACACGGATGCAGATTACGCTGTGGACGTGGACAAGTGGAAGTCCACATCCGGATACGTGTTCTTCATCACTGGTGTAGCGGTCTCGTGGTGCTGCAGGAAGCAAGACTGTGTTGCCACCTCCATAGTGGAAGCAGAGTACATTGCGTTGGCTGAGGCGGTCAGGGAGGCGGTGTGGCTACACAGGTTGCTGGGGGAGCTGGGCGTGCCACAGCTGGAGCCTACGCTAGTGCAAGAGGACAACACCGGCTCCATCTCGCTGACCAACAACCCGACGCAGCACATGAGGATGAAGCACATCGACGTGCGTTATCACTATGCACGGGACATGGTCGAGAAGGGGCAGGTGGTGCTACAGCACTACAGCACGCACAACATGCTTGCGCATTGCTTGACCAAGGCGCAACCCGCAGAACGGCACGCGATGAGCGTGGCCGGACTTGAGATGACCAGCTACGATGGGCTGGAGGGCGGAGCAGAAGATGAGTGAGAGCAACCAGGAGCAGCGGGCATGGCAGGTGCAAGGGGAGAATGTTGAAAAATTTGGCCCTCTGCACTCCCAAGTGCGGTGCCGGGAGGCGCTGACGAGCTGCCAGAATGTGGAAACTCCACGCCGGTGGATCTGGCAACTCCAGGATGGCTCGGATGCTACAATGGAGGATTGCCCCTGAAAGATGACGAGTCGCTGAATCCGGTGAAAGGTGTTCCACTGGAATCGGACAATTATCGAGGGATATATGGACTTCCACAATTGGGATATGCGCAACGGCTCTGGGAGCCGGCTGCGACTCGAAATCCGGTCAATAATCGACCGGACCGAGTAACAAAAACAACATCAGGAGAAAATGCTCGGATAGGCCTGTCGAGGCGTCCGGTGGATGATCCGCCAGATGAGGTGGATCATCCACTGGATCCAGTAGTGCATGTTGTTACTGAGGGACTTAGCCGAAATCCCGGTTCGACGTCCGAAACACAGTAGTACTTTTTGTTACTCGGGGACTTAGTCAAAAATCTGATTGCAGGTCCACGGACAGGTTTCGAACCTCGTCCCACCCATCACCAAACACGACCCAAAAGTGGGTAGGGTGCGTGCTAGTTGCCAACTAGCAAGTACAAAGACCTTCAACAAGTAGAGGCACGGTGTGGCTCGTGTGATATGGGTTGTAAATGTTGTCCACCCATACTGAAATTCTTTGGTCATGATCAGTGACGTATGCCCAGTTTGGTTGTTTGGTGTGCACAATAGCCACACCGTGCCACTCCGTATTGAAGTTGTTTTTCCTTTTTAGTCAATACATGGGGTTCACAAAACATTGTCTCTCCCTCTGCCATTTGTGACTCGTGTAATGAGTTGTCAATGTTGACCGCACATAGTGGATTTCTTGGTTGGTCACTATGCACGCTAGCCACACTATGCCACTACTTGTTGAAGGTCTTTGTACTTGCCAGTTGATAACTAGTGTTCCCAGTCCATTGTTTCCCAAATTGACCATTTGTGACTCGTGTTATGACTTTTCAACGTTGACCACTCACTCTGAAATTTGTTTGGTCATGGTTAGTGGCATATGCCTACTTTGGGTTATCAAAGTACATGATTACCATGCTGTGTCACTATGTACTGAAGGTGTTTGTGCTATCTAATTGATAGCCAGTGTTCCCAAAATATTGTTACCCCCTCTGAATATCAGTGACTCTTGTTGTGAGTTGTCAGCGTTGACCACATGATGTGAACTTCTTTGGTCATGGTCAGTGACATCTGAATTCTTTGGTTGGTCACTGTGCATGGTAGCCACACTTTGCCACTGCATATTGAAGGTCTTCGTACTTGCTAATGAATAACTAGTATTCACAAATCATTGTTTCTCCATCTGACAATTTGTGACTCCTGTTATGAGTTGTCGAAGTTGACCACACATGGTGACATTCCTTGGTCATGGTGAGTGACACATGCCTACTTTGGTTGGTCATACTACATGGTAGCCACACCATGCCACTACTCATTCAAGATCCATGTGCTTGATAGTTGATACCCGGTGTTCCCAACCCATTGTTTCCCCCTCTGACCATTTGTGACTCGTGTTATGAGTTTTCAACGTTGACCACACACAGCGGATTTCTTTGGTCAAACGGTCGGTCATTGTGCATGGTACTTATTGAAGGTCGTTGTACCTTCTAGTTGAAAACTAATATTCCAAAACCATTATTTCCCCCTCTGACCATTATTAGTTGTGACCGTTGACCACCCGTACTGAAATTCTTTAGTCATGGTCATTGACATGTGCCTAGTTTGGTTTTTCGGTGTGCATAGTAGCCACACCGTGCTAATACATATTGAAGTTCTTTGTCCTTTCTTGTCAATACATATGGTTCCCAAACCATTGTCCTTCCCTCTGACCATCTATGACTTGTGTTATTAGTTGTCAATGTTGAGCACACACAGTGGAATTCTTTGGTCATGGTCAGTGACATGTGCATCCTTTGGTTGGTCACTGTGCACGCTAGTCACACCGTGCCACTACTTGTTGAAGCTCTTTGTACTTGCTAGTTGATAACTAGTGTTCCCAACCCATTGTTTCCTCCTCTGACCGTTTGTGACTCATGTTATGAGTTGTCAAGGTTGACCACACACTGTAAGATTCTTTTGGTCATGGTTAGTGGCATATGCCTACTTTGGTTTGTCACTGTAAATGGCTGCCACGCCATGTCACTACGTTTTGAACGTCTTTGTGCTCTCTAGTTGATAGCCAGTGTTCCCAAACCATTGTTTCCTATGACTTTCTATGACTCGTCTTGTGAGTTGTCAACGTTGACCACATGAAGTGAAATTCTTTGGCCATGGTCAGTGACATATGCATTCTTTGGTTGGTCACAGTGCGTGGTAGCCACACTGTGCCACTACATAAAAGGTGTTTGTACTTGCTAATCGATAACTAGTATTCATAAACCATTGTTTCCCCCTTTGACCATTTGTGACTCGTGTGATGAGTTGTCGAAGTTGACCACACATAGTGACATTTGTTATTCATGGTTAGTGACACGTGCCTACTTTGGTTGTTCGGCATGCATAGTAGCAATGTTGTGCCACTGCGTATTGAAGTTATTTGTCCTTTGTTGTCGATACATAGGGTTCTCAGACCATTCTCTCCCCCTGGCCATTCGAAACTCGTGTTATGAGTTGTCAATGTTGAAAACACATAGTCAATTCCTTTGGTCATAGTCAATGACATATGCATCCTTTGAATGGTCACTGTATACGCTAGCCACACCGTGCCTCTACTTATTGAAGGTGCTTGTCCTTGCTAGTTGATAACTAGTGTTCCCAATTCATTGGTTCACCCCCTGTCAATTTGTGACGAGTGTCATGAGTTTTCAACGTTGACCACACACTGTGAAATGCTTTTGGTCATGGTTAATGGCATATGCCTACTTTGGCTTGTCATTGGACATGGCTGCCATGCCCTGTCACTACTTACTCAAGGTCATTGTGCTTTCTAGTTGATAGCTAGTGTTCCGAAACCATTTTCTACCCCTCAGACTATCTGTGACTCTTGTTGTGAGTTGTCAACGTTGACCACATGAAGTTAAATTCTTTGGTCATGGTCAGTGACAGATGCATACTTTGATTGGTCATTGTGCATAGTACCAACACTGTGCCACTACATATTGAAGGTCTTTGTACTTGCTAATCGATGACTAACATTCACAACCCATTGTTTCCCCCCTCTGACCAGTTGTGACTGGTGTAATGAGTTGTCAAAGTTGACCATACATAGTGACATTTTTTGGTCATGGTCAGTGACACACGCCTATTTTGGTTAGTCATTGTACATGGTAGCCATACCGTGCCATTACTTATTGAAGGTCCCTTTTTTTGCTAGTTGATACCTGGTGTTCCCTAACCATTGTTTCCCCCTCTTACCAGTGGTGACTCGTATCATGAGTTTTCAACTTTGACCACACACGGCGGATTTCTTTGGTCAAAGGCTTTACATATGCCTACTTTGGTTGGTCATTTTTCATGGTAGCCACATCGTGCTACTACTCATTGAAGGTTCTTGTACTTTCTAGTTGAAAACAAATAGTCCAAACCCATTGATCCCCCCTCTGACCATTTGTGACTCATGTTATGGGTTGTGAACGTTGACGACCCATACAGAAATTCTTTGGTCATGGTCAGTGACATATGCCTACTTTGGTTGATCGGTGTGCATAGTAGCCACACCGTGCCACTATTTATTGAAGGTATTTGTCCTTTCTAGTTGATACATAGGGTTCCCAAACAATTGTCTCTCCCTCGTACCATTGATGACTCGTGTTATGAGTAGTCAATGCTGACCACATGTAGTGGATTTCTTTGGTCATAGTCAGTGACGTATGCATGCTTTGTTTGGTCACTGTGCATGCTAGGCACACCGTGCCACTATTTGTTGAAGGTCTTTGTACTTGCTAGTTGAGAACTAGAATTCCCAACCCATTGTTTCCCCTTGTGACCATGTGTGACTCGTGTTATGAGTCTCAACGTTGACCACACACAGTGAAATTCTTTTGGTCTTGGTAAGTGGCATATGCCTACTTTTGATTGCAAGTGTACATGGTTGCAACGCCTTGTCACTACGTACTGACGGTCTTTGTGCTTTCTAGTTTATAGCCAGTGTTCCCAACCCAATGCTACCCCTTCTAACTATCTGTGACTCTTATTGTGCATTGTCAACATTGAACACATGAAGTGAAATTATTTTGTCATGGTCAGTGACATATGCATACTTTGGTTGGTCACTGTGCATGGTAGCCACTCTCTACCATTTCATATTGAAGGTCTTTGTACTTGCTAATCGATAACTAGTTTTCACAACCCATTGTTTCCCCCTCTGGCCATTTGTGACTTGTCTTATGAGTTGTCAAAGTTGACAACACATTGTGACATTCTTTGGTCATGGTCAGTGACACACGCCTACTTTGGTTGGTCATTGTACATGGTAGCCACATCGCACCACTAATTATTGAATTTCCTTATGCTTGCTAGTTGATACCTGGTGTTCCAAACCCATTGTTTCCTCCCTCTGGCCATCCGTGGCTCGTATTATGAGTTGTCAACGTTGACCACACACAGCAGATTTCTTTGGCCAAAGGCAGTACATATGCATACTTTGGTCGGTGATTGTGCATGGTAGCCACACCGTGCTACTACTTATTGAAGGTCGCTGTTCTTCCTAGTTGAAAACTTATATTCTGAACCATTGAATCCTTCTTTGACCATTTGTGACTCATGATACGGGTTGTGAACGTTGACCACCCATACTGAAATCATTTGGTCATGGTCAGTGACATATGCCTAGTTTGGGTGTTCAGCGTGCATAGTAGCCACACCGTACCACTATGTATTGAAGTTCTTTGTCCTTTCTAGTCGATACACAGGGTTCCCAGACCATTGTCTCTCCCTCTGACCATTGGTGACTCGTGTTGTGAGTTGTCAATGTTGACCACACATGGTGGATTTCTTTGGTCAAAGTCAGTGATGTATGCATCTTTTGGTTGGTCTCTGTGCACGCTAGCTACACAGTGCGACTGCTTGTTGAAGGTATTTATACTTGCTAGCTGATAAAAAGTGTTCCAAAACCATTGTTTCCCCCTCTGAACATTTGTGACTCATGTTATGAGTTGTCAAAGTTGACCACACATAGTGACATTCTTTGGTCATGGTCAGTTACACATGCCTACTTTGGTTGGTCATTGTGCATGGTAGCCACACCGTGCCACTGCCTGTTGAAGGTCCGTGTGCTTGCTAGTTGATACCTAGTATTCCCGGCCCATTGCTTCCCCCTCTGACCATTTGTGACTCGTACTTTGAGTTTTCAATGTTGACCACACACAACGGATTTCTTTGGTCAAAGGCAGCACATATGCCTACTATGGTCGGTCATTGTGCATGGTAGCCACACCGTGCTACTACTTATTGAAGGTCATTGTACTTGCTAGCTGATACTAATATTCCAAAACCATTGTTTGCCCCTCTGACCATTTGTGACTCGTGCTATGGGTTGTGAACGTTGACCACCCATACTGAAATCCTTGGGTCACGGTCAGTAACATATGGCTAGTTTGGTTGTTTGGTGTGCATAGTAGCCACACCGTGCTACTACGTTTTGACGTTCCTTTTCCTCTCTAGTGGAAACTTCGGGTTCCCAAACCATTGTCTCTCCCTCTGACCATTTGTGACTCATGTTATGAGTTGTCAATGTTGACCACACGTAGTAGATTTCTTTGGTCATAGTCAGTAATGAATGCATCCTTTGATTGGTCACTGTGCAGTATAGCCACTTCGTGCCTATACTTATTGAAGTTTTTTGTATTTGCTAGTTGAGAAATAGTGTTCCCAACCCATTGTTTCCCCCTCTGACCATTTGTGACTCCGGTTATGAGTTTTCAACGTTGACCACACACTTTGAAATTCTTTTGTTCATGGTTAGTTGCATATGCATACTTTGGTTTCACACTGTACATGTTTGCAACGCCGGGTCACTACGTACTAAAGGTCTTTGTGCTTTCTACTTGATACCTAGTGTTCCCGAACCACTGTGACTCCCTCTAACTATCTGTGACTCTTGTTGTGAGTTGTCAACGTTGACCACATGAAGTGAAATTCTTCGGTCATGGTCAATGACATATGCAAACTTTGGTTGGTCACTGTGCATGGTAGCCACGCTGTGCCACTACATATTGAAGGTCTTTGTACTTTCTAATCAAAATCAGTATTCACAAAGCATTGTTTCCCACTCTGACCACTTGTGACTTGTGTTATGAGTTGTCAAAGTTGACCACACATAGTGACATTCTTTCGTCATGGACAATGACGCATGCCTTCTTTGGTTGGTCATTGTACATGGTAGCCACACCGTGCCACTACTTATTGAAGGTCCTTGTACTTGATAGTTGATGCCTGGTGTTCCCAAACCATTGTTTCCCCCTCTGACCATTTGTGACTTGTACTTTGAGTCTTCAATGTTGACCACACACTACGGATTTATTTGATCAAAGGTAGTACATATGCCTGCTTTGGTCGGTCATTGTGCATTGTAGCCACACTGTGCTACTACTTATTGAAGGTCGTTGTACTTGCTAGCTGAAAACTAATATTCCAAAACCATTGTTTCACCCCTCTGACCATTTCTCACTCGGGTTATGGGTTGTGAACGTTGACCACCCATACTGAAATTCTTTGGTCATGTCCAGTGACACATGCCTAGTTTGGTGGTTTGGTGTGCATAGTAGTAGCCACACTATGCCACTATATATTGAAGTTTGTTGTCCTTTCTAGTCAATACATAGGGTTCCAAAACCATTGTCTCTCCCTCTGACCATTTGTGACTAATGTTATGAGTTGTCAATGTTGACCACACATACTGGATTTCTTTGGTCATAGTCAGTGATGTATGCATCCTTTGGTTGGTCACTGTGCAGGCTAGCCACACCGTACCTCTACGTATTGAAGGAATCTGTACTTGCTAGTTGATAACTAGTGTTCCCAACCCATTGTTTCCCCCTCTGACCATTCGTGATTCGTGTAATGAGTTTTCAACGTTGACCACACATTGTGAGATGATGTTAGTCACGGTTTGTGGCATATGCATAATTTGGTTTGTCAATGTACATGGTTTCCATGCCGTGTCACAACGTATTGAAGGTCTTTGAGCTTTCTAGTTGATAGCCAGTGTTCCCAAGCCATTGTTACCCCTTTGTCTATCTGATACTCTTGTTGTGAGTTGTCAACGTTGACCACATGAAGTGAAATTCTTTGGTCATGGTCTGTGACATATGCATACTTTGGTTGGTCATAGTGGATGGCAGCTACTTGCCAATCTATAACTAGTATTCACAAACCATTGTTTCCCCACCTGGCCATTTGTGATTTGTGTTACGAGTTGTCAAAGTTGGCCACACATAGTGACATTCTTTGGTTATGGTCAGTGACACATGCCTACTTTGGTCGGTCACAATACATGGTAGCCACATCGTGCCACTACTTATAAAAGGTCATTGTGCTTGCTAGTTGATACCTGGTGTTCCCAAACCATTGTTTCCCCCTCTGACCATTTGTAACTCGTATTATGAGCTGTCAACGTTGACCAGGCACAATGGGTTTCTTTGGTAAAAGGCAGTACACATGCCTTCTCTGGTCGGTCATTGTGCATAGTAGCCACACCCTGCTACTACTTATTGAAGGTCATTGTACATGCTAGTTGAAAACCAATGTTCCAAAACCATTGTCTCCCCCTCTGACCATTTGTGACTCGTGTTATGGGTTGTGCTTGTTCACTACCCCTACTGAATTTCTTTGGTCGTGGTCGGTGACATATGCATAGTTTGCTTGTTCAGTGTGCATAGTAGGCACACCGTGCCACTACTTATTCAAGTTCTGTGTCCTTTCTAGTCAATATACAAGGTTTCCAAACCACTGTCTCTCCCTCGAACCATTTGGGACTCGTGTTATGAGTTGTCCATGTTGACCACAGATAGTGAACTTCTTTGATCATAGTCAGTGACACATGCCTACTTTGGTTGGTCATTGTACATGGTTGACACACTGTAACACTGCTCATTCAAGGTCTCTGCGCTCTCTAGCTGATACCTGGTGTTCCCAAACCATTGTTTCCCCCTCCGACCATTTGTGACTCGTATTATGAGTTGTCAACATTGACCACACAGCGGATCTCTTTGGTCAAAGGCAGTCAACATGCCTACTTTGGTCGGTCATTGTGCATGGTAGCCACACTATGCTACTACTTATTGAAGGTTCTTGTAGTTCCTTGTTGAAAACTAATATTTCAAAACCACTGTTTCCCCCTCTGACCGTTGGTGACTCGTGATATGGGTTGTAAGAATTAACCACCCATATTGAAATAACTTGGTCATGGTCAGTGGGATATGCCTAGTTTGGTTGTGTGGTGTGCATAGTAGCCACACCGTGCCACAACGTATTGAAGTTCTTTGTCCTTTCTAGTCGATACATAGGGTTCGCAAACCATTGTCTCTCCCTGTGACCATCTTTGAATCGTGTTATGAGCTGTCAATGTTGACCACACATAGTGGTCTTCTTTGCTTGTAGTCAGTGATGTATGCATCATTTGGTTGGTCGTTGTGCAGGCTAGCCACACCGTGCCGCTACTTGTTGAAGGTCTTTGTATTTATTTGTTGATAAATAGTGTTCCCAACCCATTGTTTCCCCCTCTGACCATTTGTGACTCGTGTTATGAGTTCTCAACGTTGACCACACGCTCTAAAATTTGTTTGGTCATGGTTAGTGGCATATGCCTTCCTTGGGCTGTCACTGTACATGGTTGCCACACCAGGTTACTACGTACTAAAGGTATTTGTGCTTTATAGCTGATAACCAGTGTTCCCAAACCATTGTTACCCTCTCTGACTATCTGTGACTCTTGTTGTGAGCTGTCAACGGTGTTCACATGAAGTGAAATTGTTTAGTCATGGTCAGTGACATATACATACTTTGGTTGGTCACTGTGCATGGTAGCCACACTGTGCCACTGCATACTGAAGGTCTTTGTACTTGCTAGTCCATAACTAGTATTTTAAAACTATTGCTTCCCGCTCCGACCATTTTTGACTTGCGTTATAAGTTGTCAAAGTTGACCACACATATTCACATTCCTTGGTCATGTTCAATGACACATGCCTACTTTAGTTGGTCATTGCAAATGGTAGCCACAGCATGCCCCTATTTCTTGAAGGTCCGTGTGCTTGCTAGTTGACACCTGGTGTTCCCAAACAATTGTTTTCCTCTCTGACCATTGTGACTCGTGTTACGAATTTTCAACGTTGACCACATATAGCGGATTTCTTTGGCCAAAGGCAGTACATATGCCTAATTTGGTCGGTCATTGTGCATAGTAGCCAGACTGTGCTACTGCTTATTGAAGGTCGTTGTACTTGCTATTTGAAAACTAATGCTTGAAAACTATTGTTTCACCCTCTCACCATTTGTGACTCGTGTTATGGGTTGTGCACGTTGACCACCCCCACTGATTTGTTTTGGTCATGGTCGGTGACATATGCCTATTTTGGTTGTTCGGTGTGCATAGTAGCCACACCGTGCCACTACTTATTGAAGTTCTTTGTGATTTCTAGTCCATACATATAATTTCCAAACCATTGTCTCTCACTCTGACCATTTGTGACTGGTGTTATGAGTTGTCAATGTTGACCACACATGGTGGACTCCTTTGGTCATAGTCAGTGACGCATGCATCGTTTGGGTGGTCACTGTGCATGCTATCCTCACTGTGCCTCAACTTGTTAAAGGTGTTTGTACTTGCTAGTTGATAACTAGTGTTCCCAGCCCATTATTTCCCATATGACCATTTGTGAATCGTGTTATGATTTTTCAACGTTGACCACACACTGTGGATTGCCTTTTGTCATGGTTTGTGGCATATGCCTACTTTGGGTTGTCACTGTACATGGTTGCCATGTTGTGTCACTATGTACTAAATGTCTTTGTGCTTTCTAGTTGATAGCCACTGGTCCCAGACCATTGTTACCCCCTCAGACTATCTGTGACTCTTGTTCTGAGTTGTCAAAGTTGACCACATAAACTGAAATTCTTTGGTTGTAGTAAGTGACACATGCATACTTTGGTTGGTCACTGTGCATGGTAGCCACACTATGCCACCACATATTGAAGGTCTTTGTACTTGCTTATCAATAACTACTATTCACATACCATTGTTTCCCCCTCAGACCATTTGTGACTTGTGTTATGAATTGTCAAAGTAGACCACATATAGTGACATTCGTTGGTGATGGTCGTTGACATGTTCCTGCTTTGGTTGGTCATTGTGCATGGTAGCCACACCGTGCCCATGCTTATTGAACGTCCCCGTGCTTGCTAGTTGATATCAGGTGACCTAAACCATTGTGTCCCCCTCTGACCATTTGTGACTCGTATGATGAGTTGTCAACGTTTACCACACACAGCGGATTTCTTTGGTCAAAGGCAGTACATATGCCTACTCTGGCCAGTCATTTTGCATGGTAGCCACACCGTGGTACTACTCATTGAAGGTCGTTTTACTGGCCAGTTGAAAACTGATCTTCCGAAACCATTGTTTCCCCCTGTGACCATTTGTGACTCGTGTTATGGGTTGTGAACATTGACCACCCATACTGAGATTCTTTGGTCATGGTCAGTGACATATCCCTGGTTTGGTTGTTCGGTGTGCATAGTAGCGCGTACGTGCCACTACGTACTGAAGTTTGTTGTCATTTCTAGTTCATACATAGGGTTCCCAAACCATTGTCTCTCCCTCTGGCCATCTGTGACTCGTGTTATGAGGTGTAAATGTTGACAACACATAATGGACTTATTTCGTCATAGTCAGTGACGTTTGCATCCTTTGGTTGGTACCTGTGCACGCTAGCCACACCGTGCCACTACTTGTTGAAGGTCTTTGTACTTGCTTGTTGATAACTAGTGTTCCCAACACATTGTTTCCCCCACTGAAATTTGTGACTCGTGTTATGCGTTTTGAATGTTGACCACACACTGTTAAACTCTTTTTGTCATGGTTAGTGGCATATGCCTACTTTGGTTTGTCACTGTACATGGTTGCCATCCCGGGTCACTACGTACTGAAGGTCTTTTTGCTTTCTAGCTGATAGCCAGTGTCCCGAAACCATTTTTTCCCCTTCTGGCTATCTGTGACACTTGTTGTGAGTTCTCTACTTTGACCACGTTAACTGAAATTCTTCAGTCATTGTTAGTGACATGTGCATACTTTGGTTGGTCATTGTGCATTGTAGCCACGCTCTGCCACTTCATATTGAATGTCTTTGTACTTGCTAAATGATAACTAGTATTCAAAAGCCATTGTGTCCCTCTATGACCACTTGTGACTCGTGTTGTTAGTTGTCAAATTTGACCACACATAGTGACATTCCTTCGTCGTGGTCAATGACACATACCTCCTTTGGTTGGTCATTGTACGTGGTAGCCACACCGTGCCACTACTTATTGAAGGTCCTTGTGCTTGCTAGTTGATACCTGGTGTTCCCTAACTATTCTTTCCCCCTTTGACCATTTGTGACTCGTATTATGAGTTGTCAATGTTGACCACACACAACGGATTTATTTGGTCAAAGGCAGTACATATGCCTACTTTAATCGGTCATTGTGCATGGTAGCCACACCATGCTACTAATTATTGAAGGTTGTTGTACATGCTAGTTGAAAACTAATGTTCCAAAACCATTGTCTCCCCCTCTGACCACTTGTGACTCGTGTTACGGGCTGTGAACGTGGACCACCCCTGCTGAATTTCTTTGGTCATGGTCGGTGACATATGCCTAGTTTGGTTGTTCGGTGTGCATAGTAGCCAAACCGTGCCACTACTTATTGAAGTTCTTTGTTCTGTCTAGTCAATGCATAAGGTTTCCAAACCATTGTATCTCCCTCTGAATATTTGTGGCTCAAGTTATTAGTTGTCAATGCTGACCACGCACAGTGGACTTCTTTGGTCATAGTCAATGACGTATGATGCATCCCAAGGGATTGTGGCTAGCCACACCGTGTCCCTACTTTCTGAAGGTGTTTGTACTTACTAGTTGATAACGATTGTTCCCAACCCATTGTTTCCCCTTCTCACCATCTCCGACANCAATGCATAAGGTTTCCAAACCATTGTATCTCCCTCTGAATATTTGTGGCTCAAGTTATTAGTTGTCAATGCTGACCACGCACAGTGGACTTCTTTGGTCATAGTCAATGACGTATGCATCCCTTGGGTGATCATTATGATCACCCAAGGGATGCATACGTCATTGACTATGACGTATGATGCATCCCAAGGGATTGTGGCTAGCCACACCGTGTCCCTACTTTCTGAAGGTGTTTGTACTTACTAGTTGATAACGATTGTTCCCAACCCATTGTTTCCCCTTCTCACCATCTCCGACAAGTGTTATGATTTTTCAACGTTGACCACACAGTGTGAAGTTTATTTGGTCATTGTTAGTGGCATATGCTTACTTTGGTTTGTCACTATACATGGTTGCCACGCCGTGTCACAACGTACTGAAGGTCTTTGTGCTTTCTACTTGATAGCCATTGATCCCAACCCATTGTTGCCCCCTCTGACTATCTGTGACTCTTGTTGTCACTTGTCAGTGTTGACCACATGAAGTGAAATTCTTTGGTCATGGTCAGTGACATATGCATACTTTGGTTGGTCGTTGTGCATGGTAGCCACACTGTGCTGCCACATATTGAATGTCTTTGTACTTGCTAATCGATAACTAGTATTCACAACCCATTGTTTCCCCCTCTGACCATTTGTGACTCATGTTATGAGTTGTCAAAGTACACCACACATATTGACATTATTTGGTCATACTCACTGACACATGCCTACATTTGTTGATCATTGTTCATGGTTGCCACACTGTGCCACTACATATTGAATGTCCTTTTGCTTGCTAGTTGATACCTGGTGTTCCAAAACCATTATTTCCACCTCTGACCATTTGTGACTGGTGTAATGAGTTGCCAGCGTTAACCACACACAGTGGATCTCTTTGAGTTTGCCTACTTTTGTCGGTCATTGTGCATGGCAGCTACACCGTGCTACTTCTTATTGAAGTTTGTTGTACTTGCTCGTGGAAAACTAATACTCCGCAACAATTGTTTCACCCTCTGATCATTTGTGACTCGTGTTATGGGTTGTGAACATTCACCACCCATACTTAAATTCTTTGGTCATGGTCAGTGACATATGCCTAGTTTTTCTGTTCTGTGCGCATAGTAGCCACACCGTGCCACTGCGTATTGAAGGTCGTTGCCCTTTCTAGTTGATACATAGGGTTCCCAAATATTTGTCTCTCCCTCTGACCATTTGTGACTCGTGTTATGAGTTGTCAATGTTGACCTCACATAATGGAATTCTCTGGTCATAGTCGGTGACGTTTGCATGCTTTGGTTGGTCACTGTGCACGCTAGCCACACTGTCCCACTATTTTTTGAAGGCCATATTACTTGCTAGTTGATAGATAGTGTTCCCAACACATTGTTTCCCCCACTGAAATTTGTGACTCGTGTTATGAGTTTTCAACGTTGACCACACACTGTGAATTTTGTTTGGTCATGGTTAGTGGCATATACCTACTTTGGTTTGTCACTGTACATGGTTGCCATGCCGGGTCACTACGTACCGAAGGTCTTTGTGCTTTCTAGCTGATAGCCACTGTTCCCAAACCATTGTTACCCCCTCTGACTATGTGTGACTCTTTTTTTGAGTTGTCAGTGTTGACCACATTAAGTGAAATCATTCGGTCATGGTCAGTGACATATGCATACTTTGGTTGGTGACTGTGAATTGTATCCACACTGTGCCACTACATATTTAAGGTCTTTGTACTTGCTAATTGATAACTAGTATTCACAAACCATTGTTTCTCTCTCTTACCATTTGTGACTCGTGTTACGAGTTGTCAAATTTGACCACACATAGTGACTTTCTTTGGTCATTGTCAGTGACACATGCCTACTTTGGGTGGTCAGTGTACGTGGCACCCACACCGTACCACTTCTTTTGGAAGGTCCTTGTGCTTGCTAGTTGATACCTGGTGTTCCCAAACCATTGTTTCCCCCTCTGACCAGTTGAGACTCATATTATGTGTTGTCAACGTTGACCACACACAGCGGATTTCTTTGGTCAAAGGAAGTACATATGCCTACTTTGGTCGGTCATTGTCCATGGTAGCCACACCGTGCTACTTTTTGTTGAAGGCCGTTGTACATGCTAGTTGAAAACTAATGCTCCAAAACCATTGTCTCCCCCTTTGACCTTTTGTGACTCCTGTTATGGGTTGTGAGCGTTGACCACCCCTACTGAATTTATTTGGTCATGGTCAGTGACATATGCCTAGTTTGGTTGTTCGGTGTGCATAGTAGCCACACCATGTCAGTACTTGTTGAAGTTATTTGTCCTTTCTAGTCAATCCGTAAGGTTCCCAACCCATTGTCTCTCCCTCGGACCATTCGTGACTTGTGTTATGAGTTGTCAATGTTGACCACACATAGTGGACCTCTTTGGTCATATCCAGTGACGTTTTCATCCTTTGGGTGGTCAATATGCACGCTTGCCACACCGTGCCTCCACTTATTGAAGGTGTTTGTACTTGCTAGTTGATAACTAGTTTTCCCAACCCATTGTTTACACCTCTGTCCATTTGTGACTTGTGTTATGAGTTTTCAACGTTGACCACACACTGTGAAATCTGTTTGGTCATGTTTAGTGGCAGATGCCTATTTTGGTTTGTCACTGTTCATGGTCGCCACGCTGTGTCACTACGTACCGAAGGTCTTTGTGCTTGTTACTTGGTAGCCAGTGTTCCCAAACCATTGTTACTCCCTCTTATTGTCTGTGACACTTGTTGTGACTTGTCAATGTTGACAACGTGAAGTGAAATTCTTTGGTCATGGTCAGTGACATATGCATACTTTGGTTGGTCACTGTGCATGGTAGCCACAGTGTGTAAGTACAATGTCTTTGTACTTGCTAATCAATAACTAGTATCACAAACCATTGTTTTGCCCCTCTGACCATTTGTGAATCATGTTATGAGTTGTCAAACTATACCACATATGGTGACATTTTTTGGTTATGGTCAGTGACACATGCCTATTTTGGTTGGTTATAAAACATGGTAGCCACACCGTGCCACTGCATATTGAAGGTCCCCGTGCTTGCTAGTTAGTTTATAACTGGTGGTCCCAGCCCATTGTTTCCCTCTATGACCATTGTGACTCGAATTATGAGTTGTCAACGTTGACCACACACATCGGATTTCTTTGGTCAACGGCAGTACATATGCCTATTCTGGTCGGTCACTGTGCATGGTAGCCACACTGTGCCACAACTTATTAAGTGTCCTTGTACTTGCTAGTTGAAAACTAACATTGCGAAACCATTGTTTCCCCCTCTGACCATTTGTGACTCGTGTTATAGGTTGTGAACATTGACCACCCATACTGAAATTCTTTGGTCATGGTCAGTGACATATGCCGAGTTTGGTTGTTTGGTGTGCATAGTAGCCACACCGTGCCACTGCGTATTGAAGTTCTTTGTCCTTTCTAGTCAATATATACGGTTCCCAAATCATTGTCTCTCCCTCTGACCATTTGTGACTGGTATTACGAGCTGTCAATATTGACCACACATAGTGGGAATCGTTTGTCATGTTTTGTGACGGATGCATCGTT
Organism: Penium margaritaceum; assembly: GCA_023375785.1. NCBI lineage: Eukaryota > Viridiplantae > Streptophyta > Zygnematophyceae > Desmidiales > Peniaceae > Penium > Penium margaritaceum. The sequence continues at coordinate 69,139 of SZWC01011188.1, read as the reverse complement.
TGGTTGGTCACTGTGTACGCTAGCTACACCGTGCCACTACTTGTTGAACGTTCTTGTACTTTCTAGTTGATAACTAGTGTTCGCAATCCATAGTTTGCCCCCTCTCACCATTTGTGAATTGTGTTATGAGTTTTCAACGTTGATCACACACTGTGAAATTCGTTTGGTCATGGTTATTGGCATATGCCTGCTTTGGTTTGTCACTGTACATGGTTTCCACCCTGGGTCACCATGTACTGAAGGTCTTTGTCCTTTCTAGTTGATATCAAGTGTTCCCAGACCATTGTTACCCCCTCTGACTATCTGTGACTCTTGTTGGGAGTTGTCAACGTTGACCACCTGAAGTGAAATTCTTTGGTCACGGTCGATGACATATGCATACCTTGGTTGGTCAATGTGCATGGTAGCCACACTGTGGCACTATATATTGAAGGTCATTTTACTTGCGAATTGATAATTTGTATTCAAAAACCATTGTTTCCCCCTCTACTTTTTGAACGTGTTTGTTCCTGCTACTTGATAACTAGTGTTCCCAAACAATTGTTTCCCCCTCTAACCATTTGTGACTTGTGTTATGAGTTTTCAACGTTGACCACACATTGTGGAATTATTGTGGTCATGGTTAGTGGCAAATGCCTACTTTGGTTTGTCAATGTACATGGTTGCCACGCCTTGTCACTGTGTACTGAAGGTCTTTGTGCTTTCTAGTTGATAGGCACTGTTCCCAACCCATTGTTACCCCTCTGACTATCAATGACTCTTGTTGATAGTTGTCAGCGTTTACCACATGAAGTGAACTTCTTTTGACATGGTCTGTGACATATGCATACCTTGGTTGGTCACTGTGTATGGTAGCCACACTGTGCCACTACATATTGAAGGTCTTTGTACTTGCTTATCAATAACTAGTATTCACAAACCATTGTTTCCCCCTCTGGATTTTTGTGACTTGTGTTATGAGTTGTCAAAGTCGACCACACATAGTGACATTCTTTAGCCATGGTCAGTGACACATGCCTACTTTGGTTGGTCACTCTACATGGTAGCCACACCGTGTCACTACTTATTAAAGGTCCTTGTGCTAGCTAGTTGATACTTGGTATTCCCAAACCATTTTCCCCCTCTGACCATTTGTGACTCCTATTATGAGTTGTCAACGTTGACCACGCACGGCGGATTTCTTTGGTCAAAGGCAGTACATATGCCTACTTTGGTCGGTCATTGTGCCACACCATGCTACTACTGGTTGACGGCCATTGTACTTGCTAGTTGAAAACTAATGTTCCGAAACCATTGTTTCCCCCTTTGACCATTTGTGACTCGTGTTATGGGTTGTGAACGTTGACCACCCATACCAAAATTCTTTGGTCATGGCCAGTGCCATGTGCCTAGTTTAGTTGTTTGGTGTGCATAGTAGCCATACCGTGCCATTACGTATTGAAGTTCTTTGTCCTTTCTGGTCAATACACAGGGTTCCCAAACCGTTGTCTCTCCCCCTGACCATTATGACTGATGTTATGAGTTTTCAATGATGACCACACATAGTGCACTTCTTTTGTCATAGTCAGTGACATATGCATCCTTTGGTTGGTCATTGTGCACGCTAGCCACACCGTGCCACTACTTGTTGAAGGTCTTTGTACTTGCTAGTTGATAACTAGTGTTCACAACCCATTGTTTCCCCTTCTGACCATCTATGACTCGTGTAATGAGAATTCACACTGACTACACACTGTGAGATCCTTTTGGTCATGGTTAGTAACATATGCCTACTTTGGTTTGTCACTATACATGGTTGCCATGCGGTGTCACTGCGTGCTGAAGGTCTATGTGCATTATAGTTGATAGCCAGTGTTCCCAAACCAGTCATGCCCCCTCTGACTGTCTGTGACTCTTTTTGTGAGTTGTCAACGTTGACCACATGAAGTGAAATTCCTTGGTCATGGTCAGTGACATCTGCATACTTTGGTTGGTCACTGTGTATGGTAGCCAAACTGTGCCAGTACATATTGAAGATCTTTGTACTTGCTATTCGGTAACAAATATTCACAAACCATCGTTTCCCGCTCTGACCATTTGTGACTCGTGTTATGAGCTGTCAATGTTGACCAAACACTATGAAACTGCTTATTCAAGGTCCTTATGATCGCTAGTTGATACCTGGTATTCCCAACAATTTTGTCCCCCTCTGACCATTGTGACTCGTATTATGATTTTAGGGCAATGGATTTCTTTGGTCAAAGGCAGAACATATGCCTACTTTCGTCAGTCATGGTGCATGGTAGCCAAATCGTACTACTACTTATTGAAGGTCGTTGTACTTTCTAGTTGAATAGTAATATTCCAAAACGAGTGTTCCTCCTCAGGCCAATTGTGACTTGTGTTAAAGCTTGTGTACGTTGACCACCCATACTCGTATTCTTTGGTCATGGTCTGTGACATATGCCTAGTTTGGTTGTTTGGTGTGCATAGTAGCCACAATCTGCGACTATGTATTGAAGGCCTTTGTCCTTTCTAGTTGATACACAGGCTTCCCAAACCGTTGTCCCTCCTCCTGACCATTATGACTCGTGTTATGAGTTGTCAACGATGACCACACATATCGGAATTCGTTGGTCATAGATTGTGACATATGGATCCTTTAGTTGGTCATTGTCCACGCTAGCCACACCGTGCTACCACTTGTTGAAGATCTTTGTACTTGCTAGTTGATAACTAGTATCCCCAACCCATTGTTTCCCATTCTGACCATTTGTGACTCGTGTTTTGATATTTCAGCGTTGACCACACACTGTGAGATTCGTCTGGTCATGGTTAGTGGCATATACCTACTTTGGTTTGTCATTGTACATGGTTGCCACGCTGTGTCACTACGTACTGGATGTCTTCGTGCTTTCTAATTGATAGCCAGTGTTCCCAACCCATTGTTACCCTCTCTGACTATCTGTGACTCTTGTTGTGAGTTGTCAACGTTGAGCACATGAAGTGAAATTATTTGGTCATGCTCGGATAACAAGTATTCACAAACCATTGTTTCCCCCCTCTGACCATTTGTGACTCATGTTATGAGTTGTCAAACTTGACCACACATTATGACATTCCTTGGTCATGGTCAGTGACACATGCCTACTTTGGTTGGTCATTGTACATAGTAGCCACGCCCTGCTGCTACTTATTGAAGGTCCTTGTACTTGCTAGTTGGTATCTGGTGTTTCCAATCCACTGTTTCCCCCTATGACCATTTGTGACTCGTGTTAGTGGTTGTGAACGTTGACCACCCATACTGAAATTCTTTGGTCATGGTAAGTGATAAATGCCTAGTTTGGTTGTTTGGTGTGCATACTAGCCACACCGTGCCACTACGTATTGAAGTTCTCTATACTTTCTAGTCGAGACATATGGTTCCCAAACCATTGTCTCACCATCTGACCATCTATGAATCATGTTATGAGCTGTCAATGTTGACCATACATAGTGCACCCCTTTGGTCATAGTTAGTGAAGTATGCATCCTTTGGTTGGTCAATGTGCACGCCAGTCACACCGTTCCAATACTTGTTGAAGGTCTTTGTACTTGCTAGTTGATAACTAGTGTTCTCGACCCATTGTTTCCCCCTCTGACCATTTGTGGCTCGTGCTATAATTTTTCAACGTTGACCACACACTGTGAAACTCTTTTGGCCATGGTTAGTGGCATATGCCTACTTTGGTTTGTCACTATACATGGTTGCCATACAATGTCAATGCGCACTGAAGGTCTTTGTGCTTTCTAGTTGATAGCCAGTGTTCCCAGCCCATTATCAACCCCTCTACCTATCTCTGAATCTTGCTGTGGGTTGTTAACGTTGACCACATGAAGTGAAATTCTTTGGTCAGGTGAGCGATAGATGCATGTTTTGGTTGGTCACTCTGTATGGTAGCCACACTGTGCCACTACATATTGAAGGTCTTTTTACTTGCTAGCCGATAACTAGTATTCACAAACCATTGTTTCCCCCGCTGGCCATTTGTGACTCGTGTTATGAGTTGTTAAAGTTTACCACACATAGTGACATTCTTTGGTCATGGGCAGTGACACATGCCTACTTTTGTTGGTCATAGTACATGGTAGCCACACTGTGCCACTACTTATTGAAATTCCATGTGCTTGCTAGTTGATACCTGGTATTCCAAAACCGTTGGTTCCCCCTCTGACCATTTTTGACTCGTTTTATGAGTTGTCAACCTTGACCACACACAACGAATTTCTCCGGTCAAAAGCAGTACATATGCCTGCTTTGGTCGGTCATTGTGCATGGTAGCCACGCTGTGCTACTACTTATTGAAGGTCGTTGTACTTTCTAGTTGAAAACAAAGATTCCGAAACCATTGTTTACCCCTCTGTCCATTTGTCATTCGTGTTATGGGCTGTCAATGCTGACCGCCCATGCTGAAATTCTTTGGTCATGATTAGTTACATATGCCTGGATTGGTCGTTTGGTGTGCATAGTAGCCACACCATGACACTACGTATTGAGGTTCTTTGTCTTTTCTAGTTGATACATAGGGTTCGCAAACCACTTTCTCTCCCTCTGACCATTTGTGACTCGTGTTATGAGTTGTCAATGTTGACCGCACATAGAGGACTTCTTTGGTCATAGTCCGTGACAAATGCATCCTTGGGCTGCTCACTGTGCATACTAGCCACACCGTGTCACTACTTGTTGAAGGTCATTGTACTTGTTAGTTGATAACTAGTGTTCCCAGTCCATTGTTGCCCCCTCTGACTATTGGGACTCGTGTTATGAGTTTTCAACGTTGACCACACAATGTGAAATTTGTTTTGTCATGTTTAGTGGCATATGCCTACTTTGGTTTGTCACTGTACATGGTCGCCACGTTGTTTCACTACATACTGAAGGTCTTTGTGCTTTCTAGTTGATAGCCAATGTTTGGAAACCATTGTTACCCCCTCTGACTATCTTTGACTATTACTGTGAGCTGTCAACGATGACCACATGAAATCAAATTCTTTGGTCGGGATCTGGGACATATGCATACTTTGGTCCGTCACCTTGCTTGGTAGCCACACGTTTCCACTACATATACAAGGTCTTTGTAGTTGCTAATCAATAACTAGTATTCACAAGTAATTGTTTCTACCTTTGACCATTTGTGTTATTAGCTGTCAAAGTTGACCACGCATAGTGACATTTCTTGGTCATGGTCAGTGACACATGCCTAGTTGGTTGGTCATTGTACATGGTAGCCACACCGTGCTGCTACTTGTTGAAGGTCTGTGTGCTTGCTAGCTGATACCTGGTGTTCCCAACCCATTGTTTCCCCCTCTGACCATTTGTGATTCATATTATGAGTTGTCAACGATGACCACACATAGCGGATTTCTTTGGTTTAAAGTGGTACATATGCCTACTTTGGTCGGTCATTGTGCATGGTAGCCACACCGTGCTACTCCTTATCGAGAGTCGTTGTACTTGCTTGCAGAAAACTAATGTTATGAACCCATTGTTTTTTCTCCTCTGACTATTCGTAACTCGTGTTATTGGTTGTGAACGTTGACCATCCATACTGAAATTCTTTGGTAATGGTCGGTGACATATGCCTAGTTTGGTTGTTTGGTGTGCATAGTAGCCACACTTTGCCACTATGTATTGAAGTTCTTTGTCCGGTCTACTCAATACTTTGGGTTCTGAAACCATTGTCTCTTCATCAGACCATTTGTGACTCGTGTTATGAGTTGTCAATATTGACCACACTTAGGGTGTTTCTTTGGTCATAGTCAGTGACGCAAGCATCCTTACGTTGGTCAATGTGCACGCCTGCCACATCGTGCCACTACATGTTGAAGGTATTTGTACTTGCTAGTTGATAACTAGTGTTCCCAACCTACAGTTTCCCCCTCTGACCATTTGTGACTCGTTCTATGAGTTTGCAACATTGACCACACACTGTGAAACTAGTTGGTCATGGTTACTGGCATATGCCTACTTTGGTTTGTCACTAAACATGGTTGCCACACTGTGTCACTACGTACTGAAGGTCTTTGTGCTTTCTAGTTAATAGCTAGTATTTCCAAACCATTGTTACCCCCTCTGCCTATCTGTGACATTTGTTGTGAGTTGTCAACATTGACCACATGAAGAGAAATTCTTTGGTCATGGTCAGTGCCATATGCATACTTTGGTTGGTCTCTGTGCATGGTAGCCACACTATGCCACTACATATTAAAGGTCTTTGTACTTACTAGCCAGTAACTAGTATTCATGAACCATTGTTCCCCCCTCTGACCCTTTGTGACTGGTGTTATGAGCTGTCAAAGTTGACCATACATAGTGACATTCTTTGGTCATGGTCAGTGACACACACCGTGCTACTACTTGTTGAAGATCCCTGTGCTTCCTAGTTGATATGTATTGTTCCGAAACCATTGTTTCCCCCTTTGACCATTTATGACTCGTATTATGAGTTGTTAACATTGACCACACACAGCGGATTTCTTCAGACAAATGCAGTACATATGCCTACTTTGGTCGGTCATTCTGCATGGTAGCCACACTGTGCTACTACTTATTCAAGGTCGTTGTACTTGCTAGTTGAAAACTAATATTTCAAAACCATTTTTTACCCCTCTCACCATTCGTGACTCGTGTTATGGGCTGTGAACGTTGACCACCCATACTAAAATGACTTGGTCATGGTCAGTGACATATGCCTGTTTTGGTTGTTCGGTATGCATAGTAGCCACACCGTGCCACTATGTTTTGAACTTCTTTGTCATGTCTAGTCGATACATGCGGTTCCTAGACCATTGTCTCTCCCTTTGACCATTTGTGACTCTTGTTATGAGTTGTCAATGTTGACCACACATAGTGGACATCTTTGGTCATTGTCCGTGACATATGCATCCTTTGGTTGGTCAGTGTGTACCATAGCCACACCATGCCACTACTTGTTGAATGGCTTTGTACTTGCTAGTTGAAAACTAGTGTTCCCAGCCCATTGTTTCCCCCTCTTACCATTTGTAACTCGTGTTATGAGTTTTCAACGTTGACCAGTTAGTGTTAAACTCTATTGGTAATGGTTAGTGGAAAAAGCCTACTTTGGTTTGTCATTGTACATGGTTGCCACGCCGTGTCACTACGTACTGAAGGTCTTTGTGCTTTCTAGTTGATAGCCAGTGTTTCGAAACCATTGTTACCCCTCTGCCTATATGTAACTCTTGTTGTGAGTTGTCAATGTTGACCACATGAAGTGAAATTCCTTGGTCATGGGCAGTGACATATGTATACTTTGGTTGGTCACTGTGCATAAGGCTGCACACCAAATCCTAGGATTCGTGAATAAGATTCGTGAACCCGGATAAAGATTCGGATTCGGGGATCCAAATCCTTCATGAGGATTCGATTCGGGATTCGGAGATCCTTTTCCCTATTGTTTCAACATGGAAAACAGGGATTTATGTGGCAGATTAGAGGATTTTTACCTGCCATCACCCATAGGATTCGGAAAAGATTCGTGAATCTTACGGATTCGCGAATCCAGATTCGGATTCGTGAATCAAAGCCAAACCTGGATTCGGATTCGTGAATCCGAATCCAATCTGGGATCCGGGAATCTTACCCGGTGTGCACCCTTAACTGTGCATGGTAGCCACACTACGCCATTACATATTGAAGGTCGTTGTACTTGCTAGCCGATAACTAGTGTTCACAAACCATTGCTTCCCCATCTGACAATTTGTGCCTCGTGTTATGAGTTGTTAGACTTGACCACACATAGTGACATTGTTTGGTCATGGTCAGCGATACATGCCTACTTTGGTTGGTCATTGTACATGGTAGCCACACCGTGCCACTACTTATTGAAGGTCCCCGTGCTTGCTAGCTGATACCTGGTATTGCGAAACCATTGTTTCCCCATGTGAGCATTTGTGACTCATATTATGAGTTGTCAACGATAGCAACACAGAGCTGAATTCTTTGGTCAAATTCAGTACATATGCCTACTTTGGCCGGTTATTGTGCATGGTAGCCACACCTTGCTACTACTCATTGAAGGTTGTTGTACTTGCTAGTTGACAAAAAATATTCCAAAACCATTGTTTACCCCTCTGACCATGCGTGACTCGTGTTATGGGTTGTGAACGTTGACCACCCATACTGAAATTCCTTGGTCATGGTCAGTGACATATGCCTGGTTTGGTTGTTTGGTGTGCATAGTAGCCACACCGTGCCACTACGTATTGAAGTTCTTTATCCTTTCTAGTCGATAGATATGGTTCCCAATCCATCGTATATTCCTCTGACCTTTCGTGACTCGTGTTATGAGTAGTCAATGTTGACCACACATAGTAGACTTCTTTTGGTCATTGTCGGTGACGTATGCATCCTTTGGCTGGTCATTGTCCATGCTACCCTCACGGTGTCACTACTTGTTGAAAGTCTTTGTACTTTCTTGTTGATAACTAGTGTTCCCAACCCATTGTTTCCCCCTGTGACCATTGGTCACTCGTGTTATGAGTTGAAAACGTTGACCACACACTGTGAATCGTTTTTTGTCATGGTTAGTGGCATATGCCTACTTTGGTTTGTCACCGTACATGGTTGCAACACCGTGTCACTATGTACCAAAGGTCATTGTGCTTTCTAGTTAATAGCCAGTGTTCCCAAACCATTGTTACCCCCTCTAACTATCCGTGAGACTTGCTGTCAGTTGTCCACATTGACCACATGAAGTGAAATTCTTTGGTCATGGTCAGTGACATATGCATTCTTTGGTTGGTCACTGTGCATGGTAGCCACACTGTGCCACTACATATTGAAGGTCTTTGTACTTGCAAGTCAATAACCAGTATTCACAAACCATTGTTTCCCCCTCTGGCCATTTGTTACTGGTGTTATGAGTTGTCAAAGTTGACCACACATAGTGACATTCTTTGGTCCTGGTCAGTGACACAGGCTTACTTTGGTTGGTCATTGTACATGGTAGCCACACCGTGCCACTACTTATTGAAGGTCCCTGTGCCTACTAGTTGATACCTGGTGTTCCCAAACCATTGTTTTCGCCTCCGACCATATATGACTTGTATTATGAGTTTTCATCATTGACCACACACAGCGGATTTTTGTGGTCAAAGGCAGTACATATACTTTGGTCATTCATTGTGCATGGTAGCCACATCGAGCTACTACTTATTGAAGATCGTTGTACTTGCTAGTTGAAAAATAACATTCCGAAACCAGTGTTTCCCTCTTTGACCATTTATGACTCCTGTTATGTGCTGTGAGTGTTGACCACCCATACTGAAATTTTTTGGTCATGGTCAGTGATGTATGCCTAGTTTTTTTGTTTGGTGTGCATAGTAGCCACACTGTGCCACTACGTATTGAAGTTCCTTGTACTTCCTAGTTGATACATTGCCTCCCAAACCATTGTCTCTGCCTCTGACCATTTATGACGTGTGTTATGAGTTGTCAATGTTCACCACACATAGTGGACTTCATTGGTCATAGTCAGTGACGTATGCATCCTTTGGTTGGTCACTGTGCATGCTAGCCACACCGTGCCACTACTTGTTGAATGTCTTTGTACTTTCTTGTTGATAACTAGTGGTCCGAACCCATTGTTTCCCCCTCAGACCATTTGTGACATGTGTTATGAGATTCAAATGTTGACCACACACTGTCAAATTCTTTTGGTCATGGTTAGTGGCATATGCCTGCTTTGGTTTGTCACCATACATGGATGCCACGCCGTGTCCCTACGTACCGAAGGTCTTTGTGCTTTCTCGTTGATAGCCAGTGTTCCCAAACCATTGTTAGCCCCTCTGACTATTTGTGACTCTTGTTGTGATTTGTTAACGCTGACCTCATGAAGTGAAATTTGTTGGTCATGGTCAGGGTCATATGCATACCTTGGTTGGTGACTGTGCATGGTAGCCATACAGTGCCTCTATATATTAGAGATCTTTGTACTTGCTGATAAATAACTAACATCCACAAACCATTCTTTCCCCCTCTGATCATTTGTGACTCGTGTTATGAGATGTGAAATTAGACAACACATAGTGACATTCTTTGGTCATGGTCAGTGACACATGCCTACTTTGGTTGGTCATTGTACACGGTAGTCACACCGTGCCACTACATATTGAAGGTCCCTGTGCTTGCTAGTTGATACATGGTGTTCCCAAACCATTGTTTCCCCATCTGACCATTTGTGTCTCGTATTATGGGCTGTCAACACTGAGCACACACAACGGATTTCTTCGGTCAAAGGAAATACACATGCCTACTTTGGTCGGTCATTGTGCATGGTAGCCACACCGTGCTAATACTTATTGAAGGTCATTGTACTTGCTAGTTAAATACTAATATCTCGAACCATTGTTTCCGCCTTTGACCATTTGTGACTTGTGTTGTGGGTTGTGAACGTTGACCACCTGTATTGAAATTCTTTGGTCATGGTCAGTGACATATGCCTAGTTTGGTTGTTCGGTGTGCATAGTAGCCACACTGTGCCACTACATATTGAAGTTATTTGTCCTTTCTAGTTGACACATAGTGTTCCCAAACCATTGTTTCTTCAGTACGTTGTGGCCACACATAGTGGACTTCTTTTGTCATAGTCAGTAACATATGCATCATTTGGTTGGTCCCTGTGCAAGCTAACCACACCGTGCCACTACTTGTTCAATGTCTTTGTATTTGCTGGTTGATAACTAGTGTTCCCAAACCATTGTTTCCCCCTCTGACCATTTGTGACTCGTGTTATGAGTTTTCAACGTTGACCACTCAGTGTGAATTTTTTTTTGTAATGGTTAGTGGCACATGCCTAATTTGGCTTGTCACTATACATGGTTGCCACGCCGTGTCACTACATATGGAAGGTCTTTGTGCTTTCTAGTTGATAGCTTGTATTCCCAAACCATTGTTACCCCCTCTGCCAATGTGTGACTCTTGTTGTGTGTTGTCATTGTTGACCACATGAAGTGAGATTCTTTGGTCATGGTCAGTGACATATGCATACATTGGTTGGTCACTGTGCATGGTAGCCATACTGTGCCAATACATATTGAAGGTCTTTGTACTTGCTAATTGATAGCTAGTATTCACAAACCATTGTTTCCCCCCTGTGACCATTTGTGGCTTGTGTCATGAGTTGTCAAAGTGGACCACACATAGTGGCATTCATTGGTCATAGTCAGTGACACATGCCTACTTTGGTTGGTCATTGTACATGGTAGCCACACCGTGCCACTACTTATTGAAGGTCCCTGTACTTGCTAGTTGATACCCGATGTTTCCAATCCATTGTTTCCTCCTCTCACCATTTATGATTCGTATTATGACCTGTCATCATTGACCACACACAGCGGAAATCTTTGGTCAAAGGCAGTACATATGCCCACTTTTGCCGGTCATTGTGCATGGTAGCCACACGCTGCTACTACTTATTGCAGATCATTGTACTTGCTAGTTGAAGACTAATATTCCGAAACCATTCTTACCCCCCCTGACCATTTGTGACTCGTGTTATGGGTTGTGAACCTTGACTACCCATACTGAAATTCTGTTGTCATGGTGAGTGAAATATACGTAGGTTGGTTGTTTTGTGTTGATAGTAGCCACATCGTGCCACTACATAATGAGGTTATTTGTCCTTTCTAGTCAATACATAGGGTTCCCAACCCATCGCTCTCCCTCTGACCATTTGTGGCTCGTGTTATGAGGTGTCAATATTGACCACACACATTGGACTTCTTTGATCATAGTCAGTGACGTATGCATCCTTTGGTTGGTCACTGTGTACGCTAGCTACACCGTGCCACTACTTGTTGAAATTCCTTGTACTTGCTAGTTGATAACTAGTGTTCTTAACCCATTGACTCCCCCTCTGACCATTTGTGACTCGTGTTATTAGTTTAAAACGTTGACCACACACTGTGAAATGCTTTTGGTCATGGTTGGCGGCATATGCCTCCTTTGGTTTGTCACTGTACATGGTAGCCACGCCGTGTCACCACGTGCTGAAGGTCTTTGTGCATTCTAGTTGATAGACAGTGTTCCCAAACCACCGTTACCCCCTCTGACCATGTGTGACTCTTGCTGTGAGTTTTCAACATTGACCACATGAAGTGAAATTCTTTGGCCATGGCCAGTGACATGTGCATAAATTGGTTGGTCATTATGCATGGTAGCCACATTCTACCACTACGTGTTGAAGGGATTTGTACTTGTTAATCGATGACTAGTATTCACAAAGCATTGTTTCCCCCTTCGGACATTTGTGACTCGTGTTATGAGTTGTCAACGTTGACCACACATAGTGACATTCTTTGGTCATGGTCAGTAACACATGCCTACTTTGGTTGGTCATTGTACATGGTAGCCACACCGTGCCGCTTCATATTGAAGGTCCTTGTGCATGGTAGTTGATACCTGGTGTTCCCAAACCATTGTGTCACCCTCTGACCACTTGTGACTCGAATTATGAGCTGTCAAGGTTGACCACACACAAATGATTTCTTTGGTCAAAGGCAGTACACATGCCTACTTTGGCTGGTCGTTGTGCATGGTAGCCACACTGTGCTACTACTTATTGAAGGTCATTGTACTTGCTAGTTGAAGACTGATGTTTTGAAACCAGTGTTTCCCCCTCTGACCATTTGTGACTCGTGTTATGGGTGGTGAACCTTGACTACCCATACTGAACTTCTGTGGTCATGGTCAGTGACATATGCGTAGTTTGGTTGTTTTGTGTGGATAGTAGCCACACCGTGCCACAACGTAATGAAGTTCGTTGTCCTTTCTAGTCGATACACACGGTTCCCAACCCATTTTATCTCCCTCTGACCATTTGTAACTCGTGTTATGAGTTGTCAATGTTGACCACACATAGTGGACGTCTTTGGTCATAGTCAGTGACGTATGCATTCTTCCGTTGGTCACTGTGCACGCTACCCATACCGTGCCAATACTTGTTGAATGGCCGTGTACTTGCTAGTTGAAAACTAGTGTTTCCAACCCATTGCTTTCCCCTCTGACCATTTGTGACTCGTGTTATGAGTTTTCAAAGTTGATCGCACACTGTGAAATTTGGTTGGTCTTGGTTAGTGGCATATGCCTACTTTAGTTTGTCACCGTACATGGTTGCCAGGACGTGTCACTACGTACTGAAAGTCTTTGTGCTTTCTGATTGATACCCATTGTTTTTAAACCATTGTTACACCCTTTGACTATTTGTGACTCTTGTTGTGAGTTGTCAGCGTTGACCACATGAAGTGAGATTCTTTGGTCATGGTCAGTGAGATATGCATACTTTAGTTCATCACTGTGCATGGTAGCCACAATGTGCCAATACATATTGAAGGTCTTTGTACTTGCTAATCCATTGTAAGAATCCACAAACCATTGTTTCCCCCCTCTGACCATTTGTGACTCGTGTTATGAGTTGTCAAAGTTGACCACACACAGTGACATTCTTTGGTCATGGTAAGTGACACATGCCTACTTTGGTTGGTCATCGTACATGGTAGCCACACCGTGCCACCTTTCATTGAAGGTCCTTGTGCTTGCTAGTTGATTTCTGGTGTTCCCAAACCATTGCTTCCGCCTCTAACCATTTGTGACTTGTATTCTGAGTTGTCAACGTAGACCACACACAGCGGATTTCTTTGGTTAAAGGCAGTACACATGCCTACTTCCGTCGGTCATTGTGCATTGAAGCCACACCGTGCTACTACTTATTGAAGGTCGTTGTACTTGCTACTTGAAAGTAATATTCCGAAACCATTCTTTCCTCCTCTAACCATTTGTGACTCGTGTTATGGGTTGCGAACGTTGACCACCCATACTGAAATTCTTTGGTTATGGTCAGTGACATATGCCTAGTTTGGTTGTTTGGTGTGCATAGTAGTCACACCATGCCACTACGTATTGAAGTTCTTTGTCCTTTATTGTCGATACATGGGGTTCCCAAACCATTGTCTCTCCCTCTGACTACATGTGACTCGTGTTATGAGTTGTCAATGTTGACCACACGTAGTGGACATCTTTGATCATAGTCAGTGACGTATGCATCATTTGGCTGGTCACTGTACACGCTAGCCACACCGTGCACCTACTTGCTGAAGGCATTTGTACTTGCTAGTTGATAACTAGTATGCCCATCCCATTCCTCCCCTCTCTGACCATATGTGACTCGTGTTATGAGTTTCCAACGTTGACCACACACTATGAACTTCTTTTCGTCATGGTTAGTGGCATGTGCATACTTTGGTTTCTCACTTGACATGGTTGCCACGCTGTGTCACTACGTCACTTAAATTCTGTGTGCTTTCTAGTCGATAGCCTGTGTTCCCACACCATTTTTACCCCCCTCTGACTATCTGTGACTCTTGTTGTGAGTTGTCCGCGTTGACCACATGAAGTGAAATTCTTTGGTCCTGGTCAGCGACACATGCATAATTTGGCTGCTCACTGTGCATGGTAACCACACTGTTCATCTACATATTGAATATCTTCGTACTTGGTAATCTATAACTAGTATTCACAAACCATTGTTTCCCCCTCTGACCATTTGTGACCCTTTTTATGATTTCTCAAAGTTGCCCTTACATAGTGACATTCTGTGGTCAGTGACACATGCCTCCTTTGGTTGGTCATTGTACATGGTAGCCACACCGTGCCACTACTTATTAAAGGCCCCTGTGCTTGCCAGTTGATACCTCGTGTTCCCAAACCATTTCTTCCTCCTCCGACCATTTGTCACTCGTATTATGAGGTGTCAACGTTGACTACACACAGCGGATTTCTTTGGTCAGAGGCAGTACATATGCCTACTTTGGTGGGTCATTGTGCATGGTAGCCTTCCCAATCCAGTATTTCCCCCTCTGACAAATTGTGACTCGTGTTATGACTTTTCAATGTTGACCACACACTATGAACTTCTTTTGGTCATGGTTAGTGGCATATGCCTTATTTGGTCTTCACTGTACATGGTTGCCACGTCGTGTGACTACGTACTAAGGTCTTTGTGATAGCTATTTGATAGCCAGTGGTCCCAAACCATTGGTATCCTATCTGTGACTCTTGTTGTGAGTTATTAGCGTTGACCACATGAAGTGAAATTCTCTGGTCATGGTGAGTGACACATGCATACGTTGGTTGGTCCCTATGCATTGTAGCCACACTGTGCCACTACATATTGAAGGTCTTTCTACTTGCTAATTGATAACTAGTATTCATAACCCATTGTTTCCCCATCTGACCATTTGTGGCTTATGTTATGAGTTGTCAAAGTTGACCACACATAGTGACATTCTTTGGTCATGGTCAGTGACACATGCCTACTTTGGCTGGTCAGTTCTCACGGTAGCCACACCATGCCAATACTTATTGAATGTCTATGTGTTTGCTAGTTGGTACCTGGTGATCCAACACCATTGTTTTCCACTTTGACCATTTGTGACACGTTTTATGAGTTCTCAACGTTGACCCAACATAGTGAAATTGTCGTGGTCATGGTTAGGAGCATATGCCTACTTTGGTTTGTCACTGTACATGGTTGCCACGCCATGTCACTATGTACTGAATATCATTGTGCTTTCTAGTTGATAGCCAGTGGTCCCAAACCATCGGTACCCTATCTGTGACTCTTGTTGTGAGTTGTCAGCATTGACCACGTGAAGTGAAATTATTTGGTCATGGTCAGTGACATGCATACTTTGCTTGGTCGCAGTGCATTGTAGCCACGCTGTGCCACTACACATTGAAGGTCTTTGTACTTGCTAGTCGGTAACTAGTATTCACAAACCAATGGTTCCCGTCTGACCATTTGTGACTCGTGTTATGAGCTGTCAAAGTTGACCACACATAGTGATATTCTTTGGTCATGGTCAGTGATACATGCCTACTTTGGTTGGTCATTTTGCATGGTAGCCACATCGTGCCACTACTTATTAAAGGTCTTTGTGCTCGCTAGTTGATACCTGGTATTCCCAAAACCATTGTTTCCCACTCTGAGCATTTCTGAATCATTTTATGAGTTGTCAACATTGACCACACACAGCGGATTTCTTTGGTCGAAGGCAGTACATATGCCTACTTTGGTCGGTCATTGTGCATGGTAGCCACACTGTGCTACTACTTTTTCAAGATCGTTGTACTTGCTAGTTGAAAACTAATGTTCCGAAACCATTGTTACCCCTCAGACCATTTGTGACTCGTGTTATGGGTTGTGAACGTCAACCACCCATACTGAAATTCTTTGGTCATGGTCAGTGACATGCCTAGCTTGGTTGTACGGTGTGCATATGAGCCACGCTGTGCCACTACATATTGAAGTTATTTTCCTTTCTAGTTGATACATCGGGTTCCCAAACCATTGTCTTTCCATCTGGCCATTTGTGACTTGGGTTATGAGTTGTCAATGTTGACCACACATAGTGGATTTCTTTGGTCATAGTCAGTGATGTATGCATCCTGTGCACGCTAGTCAAACCGTGCCACTACTTGTTGAATGTCTTGGTACTTACTAGTTCATAACTAGTGTTCAAAACCCACTTGTGACTCGTGTTATGAGTTTTCAACGTAGACCACACACTCTGAAGTTCTTTTGGTCATGGTTAGTGCCATATGCTTACTTTAGTTTGTCACTGTACATGGTTACCACGTGGTGTCAATACGTACTGAAGGTCTTTGTACTTTCCAGTTGGTAGCAAGTGTTCCTAAACCATTGTTACCCCCTCTGACTATCTTTAACTCTTTTTATGAGTTGTCAACGTTGACCAAATGACGTGAAGTTTGTTGGTCATGGTCAGTGACATATGAATGATTTGGTTTGTCACTATGAATGATAGCCACACTGTGCCACTACATGTTTATGGTCTTTGTACTTGCTAGTCGATAGCTAGTATTCACAACCCATTGTTTCCCCCTCTGACCATTTGTGACTCGTGTTATGAGTTGTCAATGTTGACCACACAGTGACATTCTTTGGTCATGGTCAGTGACACATGCCTACTCTGGTTGGTCAATGTACATGGTAGCCACACCATGCCACTACTCATTAAAGGTCCCTGTGCTTGCTAGTTGATACCTGGTGTTCCCAGGCCATTTTTTCCGCCTTCTGACCATTTGTGACTCGTATTGTAAGCTGTCAACGTTTACCACACACAGCGGATTTCTTTGGTCAAAGACAGTACATATGCCTACTTTGGTCGGTTATTGTGCATGGTAGCCACACAGTGCTGCTACTTATTGAAGGTCGTTGTACTTGCTAGTTGAAAACTAATATTCCGAAACCATTGTTTACCCCTCTGACCATTTGTGACTTGTGTTATGGGTTGTGAACGTTGACAACCCATACTGAAATCCTTTGGGCATGGTCTGTGACATTTGCCTAGTTTGGTTTTCCGGTGTGCATAGTAGCCACAGGGTGCCACTATGAACTGAAACTCTTTGTCCTTTCTAGTAGATACATATGATTCCCAAACCATTGTCCCTCCCTCCGACAATTTGTGACTTGTGTTATGAGTTGTCTATGTTGACCACACATAGTGGATTTCTTTGGTCATAGTCAGTGACGTATGCATCCTTAGGTTGGTCACTCTGCACGCTAGTCACAACGTGCCACTACTTGTTGAAGTTCTTTGTACTTGCTATTTGATAAGTAGTGTTCCCAACCCATTCCCCCCCCCCCTCTGACAATTTGTGACTTGTGTTATGAGTTGTCTATGTTGACCACACATAGTGGATTTCTTTGGTCATAGTCAGTGACGTATGCATCCTTAGGCTGGTCACTCTGCACGCTAGTCACAACGTGCCACTACTTGTTGAAGTTCTTTGTACTTGCTATTTGATAAGTAGTGTTCCCAACCCATTCCCCCCCCCCCTCTGACAATTTGTGACTTGTGTTATGAGTTCTCAACGTTGACCACACACTATGAAATGCCTTACGTCATGGTTAGTGGCATATGCCTACTTTGGTTTCTCGATGTACACGGTTGCCACGCCGTGTCAGTACGTGCTGAAGGTCTTTGTGCTTTCTAGTTGATAACCAGTGTTGCCAAACCGTTGCTACCCCCCCCCCTGAATATTTATGACTCTTGTTGTGAGTTGTCGACGTTGACCACATGAAGTGAAAATCTTTGGTTATGGTCATTGACATGCATAATTTGGTTGGTCACTGTGCAGGGTAGCCACAATGTGGCATAACACACTGAAGGTCGTTGTACTTGCTTATCGATAACTAGTATTCACAAATCATTGTTTCCCCCTCTGACCATTTGTGACTCGTCTTATGAGTTGTCAAAGCTGACCACACATAGTGACCTTATTTTGTCATGGTCAGTGACACATGCCTAATTTGGTTGGTAATTGTACATGGTAGCTACACACTGCTACTACTTTTTCAAGGTCCTTGTCCTTGCTAGATGATACCTTGTGTTTCGACACCATTGTTTCCCCCTCTGACCATTTGTGACTAATGGTTTGAGTTGTCAATGTTGACCACACAGTGGATTGCTTTGGTTAAAGGCAATACAAATGCCTACGTTGGTCGGCCATTGTGCATGGGAGCCACACAGTGCTACTACTTATTGCAGGTTGTTGTACTTCCTAGTTGAAAACTAATATTCCGAAACCATTTTTTCTTCCTCTGACCATTTGTGACTCGTGTTATGGGTTGTGAACATTGACGACACATACTGGAAATATTTGGATATGGTGAGTGACATATGCATGGTTTGGTTGTTCGGTGTGCATAGTAGACACACCGTGCCACTATGTATTGAAGTTCTTTGTCCTTTCTAGTTGATACTTAGGCTTCCCAAACCACTGTCTCTCCCTCTAACCTTTTGTGACTCGTATAGTGAGTTGTCAATGCTGACCACACATAGTGGACTCCGTTGGTCATAGTCAGTGACATATGTATCCTTTGGTTGGTCACTCTGCACGCTAGCTGTACTGTGCAACTAACTACTTGATGAAGGTCTTCGTACTTGTAATTTGATAACTAGTGTTCCCAACCCATTGTTTCCCCCTCTGACCATTCGAGACTCGTGTTATGAGTTTTCATCGTTGACCATGCACTGTGAAATTCTTTTGGTCATGGTTAGTGGCATATGCCTGCTTTGGTTTGTCACTGTACATGGTTGCCACGCCGTGTCACTACATACTAAAGGTCTTTGTGCTCTCTAGTTGATAGCCAATGTTCCCAAACCATTGTTATTGCCTCTAACTATCTGTGACTCTTGTTGTGATTTGTCAACGTTGACCACATGAAGTGAAATTCATTGGTCACGGTCAGTGACATGTGCATACTTTGGTCGGTCACTGTGCATGGTAGTCACACTGGTCCACTACATAGTGAAGGTCTTTTTACTTTCTAATTGATAACTAGTATTCACAAACCATTGTTTCCCCCTCTGCATTTGTGACTCGTGCAATGAGTTGTCAAAGTTGACCACACATAGTGACATTCTCTTGTCATTGTCCGTGGTATATGCCTACTTTGGTTGGTCATTGTACATGGTAGCCACATGGTGCCACTGCTTATTTAAGTTCCGTGTGCTTGCTAGTTGATACCTCGAGTTTCCAAACCATTGTTTCCCCCTCTGACCATTTGTGACTTGTATTATGAGTTTTCAATGTACACCACACACCCTAAAATTCTTTTGGTCATGGTTAGTGGCATATGCTTACTTTAGTTTGTCACTGTACATGGTTACCACGTGGTCTTTGTGCTTTCTAGTTAATAGCAAGTGTTCCCAAACCATTATTACCCCCTCTGACTATCTTTGACTCTTGTTATGAGTTGTTAACGTTGACCAGATGACGTGAAAATTGCTGGTCATGGTCTGTGACATATGAAAAACTTCGTTGGTCACTATGAACGATAGCCACACTGTGCCACTACATATTTGTGGTCTTTGTACTTGCTCGTTGATAGCTAGTATTCACAACCCATGGTTTCCCCCTCTGACCATTTGTGACTCGTGTTATGAGTTGTCAATGTTGACCACACATAGTGACATTCTTTGGTCATGGTCAGTGACACATGCCTACTCTAGTTGGTCACTGTACATGGTAGCCACACCGTGCCACTACTCATTGAAGGTCCCTGTGCTTGCTAGTTGATACCTGTTGTTCCCAGGCCATTTTTTCCCCCTTCTGACCATTTTTGACTCGTATTACAAGCTGTCAACGTTGACCACACACAGCGGATTTCTTTGGTCAAAGACAGTACATATGCCTACTTTGGTCGGTCATTGTGCATGGTAGCCACACTGTGCTGCTACTTATTGAAGGTCGTTGTACTTGCTTGTTGAAAACGAATATTTTGGAACCATTGTTCCCCCCTCTGAACATTTGTGACGTGTGTTATGGGTTGTGAACGTTGACAACCCATAATGAAATGCTTTGGGCATTGTCTGTGACATTTGCCTAGCTTGGTTTTCCGGTGTGCATAGTAGCCATGCAGTGCCACTAAGTACTGAAACTCTCTGTCCTTTCTAATGGATACATAGGGTTCCCAAACCATTGTCTCTACCTCTGACCATTTGTGACTTGTGTTATGAGTTGTCTATGTTGACCACACATAGTGGATTTTGTTGGTCATAGTCAGTGACGTATGCATCCTTTGGTTGGTCACTTTGTACGCTAGCCACATCGTGCCTCTACTTGTTGAAGGTCTTTGTACTTGCTAGTTGAAAACTAGTGTTCCCAACCCCTCCCCCCCCCCCCCC
>SZWC01011187.1:56026-88759 GCA_023375785.1 Penium margaritaceum | reverse complement strand
AAAGGGGACTCGAGCGGACACATCAGCCTGACGAGGAATGGTCGCTGGCGGAGAAGTCTCCCCCATCCGCCGAGGACCCTCACACGAAGGGACATGAGCGGCAGAGAGGGCTGTGATCGAAGTCAGATCACGGTATGTGAGTGACTCAAAAAACAGCGCGTCACGGGACTCAATGACACGACGGCGAGTGGGGTCCCAAAAGCGCCAGGCCTTTGACCGCGGGGAGATGCCGATGAAGGCACACAAGCGACCCCGAGGGGAGACCTTGGACCCCTACTGATCCTCGGTGTACCACACGGAGGCCAGGGAACCCCAGACGCGAGCGAGATGAAGATCAGCACGGTGGCCAAACCAGAGCTCGTACAGCTTAACATGATCCGGAAGCGGACCATGCGGGAGGCGGTTCCGGACCCAAGTCATGTAGGCAAAGCCCTCGAAAGCGAAGGACTCCAGGAGACCGCACTCAGACCGCATGGCGCGAACCGCATCCTCCATGGTGCGGTTCCAGCGCTCAGATACACCGTTCTGCTGTGGGGTAGCAGGAGCGGAGACCTGGTGAAAAATGCCGTGCTTAGCAAAGAAGGAGTCCATCTCACCGAGGAACTCGCCGCCGCGATCCGAGCGAAAAGCATGTAGCGTGTGGCAAGACAGACGCTCAGCCATCACGAGCCACAGCCAGACCGCAAGGGCGGCGTCGCTCTTCTGACGCAGACTGTAGACCCACCGCATCCGGGTGAAGTCATCAGTCAGCGTCAGAACATACCGGCCCCTCTCGAATAGGGACTCGACCGGGAGAGGACCGAGCAGGTCCGAGTGGACCAACTCGAGAGGCCTTAGTGCTCGGGAACGCGAATCAGGGTAGGTGCACCGGTGCACCTTCCCCTGAGCGCAAAAAAGACAGTCGGTCTTGGGTGGCTTCTCAAAAGAAGCCACGTCAAGACCAAGAGCAGGCTGTGTCCGGATGAGCTTTGACACAGTGTCGGAGCCCACGTGACACAGACGACGGTGAAGCAACCGCTGGTGTTCCAGGGATAGAACACCAGTGACAAAAACGCGACCAGAGGAGGTCGGAGAGCAAGGGGAGGAGGGCCAAGCAATGCGATACAAATCATCTATAACTGAAGCACACAGGACAATGCTACGGGTGTCAAGAGCAGTCACAGTCGCTGAATCAGCGGTATGCTCAACGGAGAGACCCATAAGAGTGTAGGCACGCACAGACAACAGACTGAGCTCAAGATCAGGCACAAACAGCATGTCAGAGAGATACAGGGGGCCAGACGGACCATCAAAGCATACAACCCCAACTCCGTGGACCGGCAAGGACTGACCAGAGCCTGTACGAATAGAACGGACAGTCGTGACAGGACCAAGTATCACAAAGTCACTACGACGACACGTCATGTGATGGGTGGCACCGCAATCGATGATCCAAGTGCCACCGGAGTCACGACTGGTGGACGTCACTATACAACGAGCAATGGAACACTCGGCATCAGAGGGACGATGAGCCGTCAATGTGAAGGAACGACGTACATCACGAAGGTGAGACTCATGAATCCAGTCAGTGCAGTCAGGCCCATCATCATCACATGCGGACTGTGCTCCCCCACACATGTCAACACGAGTCACGAGGACAGACAAACAAGTAGTCTGTGACCCACTCGACGATGACAACACACTCGCACCTCCCTGAAAGCGAAGCGCCAGAAGATGACGAAGCTCGGCGATGGTGTAGTCGCGTGGGTCTGGATCACTGCTGCTCGCTGGTGAGGACGCAGGAACAGCTGTAGTCGTGGTCGCCACGCGTCCAGAGGAATGTGCGGGCGACGTGCCGGACACGGTGCGAGAAGCATGGGCAGCCTGAAGCCCATGAGTGATGCGCACCCAATCAAGCGGCTGCTGGCACTCGGTGTAGCGATGGGCGCCTCCACAGTTATAGCACTGAAAGGAATGGCCACTGCTACCACTGGATGATGGCTGCTGCTGACCCGATCCGCGCCTCCTATTCTTCTTCTTCCCCTGGGCAGCTGCTGCAACGCCCTGCGTCTGCGTGGGTCTAGACGAGGTTGAAGAGGAGGAGGAAGATGAGGTAGTGATGGAGGTGGATGAGGGTGACTGCAGGAGGGAAGATGGTGGTGATGCGATGACTGTTGCAGTGAGGGAAGTCTCCTAATGCGCTACTGTTGCCTTGCGAGCGGATGTCACCTGGAGGAAAAGCTGATGCGCCCAAGGGAGCAGCTGCAGAGTGGCTGAGAAAGGCTCAAGGGCAGCGTCGCTGTACCGTGTGAAGATGTTGGTGTACTCTAGGCGAACTCGGAGCATGATCGTCCGAAGCGCCCACAGCTGTGTGCCCCCTGAGGTTCCCAGACGCGTGTAGATACGCATGGCGCGTCGCCAGTAATCCGCCGCAGGCTCCGCTGGCCCCTGACGGAGCGAGTGGAAAGCACGAATGTGTGACGCACGCGTGGCATGCGTCTCTGTGGCCAGTAGGGACAACGCCAGATCCCAGCCTCCACGAGGATCGGCCCCGGTGCCTGTGCCAGCCTCGCCGAGGAAGGGGCGGAAGTCGACGACAGTCTCGCCTGGCATGGAATAGAGAAGTCCGCGCATGGCCCGGGCTGCTGTCAGTGCCTGTGCTGGATCTGTAGACTGATATGGGCTGTGGTAGTAAGGCCACACTCCCTCGGAAGTGGCCCACACCTGAAACAGGATCTCCCAGCAGTCGAAGCCATCCTCGCTGATGTACCGTGGATGTGGTGCCTCAAAGTCCTTTGGCTGCCGCTCCGTGGGGAGAGCAACCGCAGGCTGAGGAGGGCGAGAGACGGGAAAAACTCCTAGGAGAGGGTGATCACCGGGGAAGTCAGGTGATGGTCGTATCGGGGACACATGTGGAGGTCGGGTACCCGTCTGCAGCTGACGGAGGCGCTCCTGTAAAAGACGAATCTCCTGCTCCTGGGAGTCATCCTCGAAGCCTGGCACAAATGGCTCGTCATCAAGGAGGTGAGCAGGTGGTGGAGAAACCACAGCAGGAGGTGAAGCAGGCGGAGCACCTGTCACGGGCACCTGGGCAGAGTGCTGGGTAGAGGCCACAACGCCGGCAGCTCCCTCAGAATTCCGCGAAGGAGCCGTGGACTGAGCACGCAGAAGCTCAGTCAGCGTGCAGATCGCGTCAGTCTGCTTTCGTTGCAGACGACGCAACTCATCCTGCTGGCTGCGCAGGTCTGCAATGGCCTGCAAGCGAGGGCTCAATACCCCTGAAGAAGAGGGGGAGGGATCACCTGGCCCCTTGTCCTTGTCGTCGGGCGAACTCATGTCGCCGCTTACTATGGGACGACAGGTCAAGTTTGTCGGATTTCAAAACCGCCTGCGTTTCTTGAGGAGTTGAAATGCTGGCAAATTTTGACTTTCCGGGTGAAAATTTGGCTAAGTGTAATGCTGACATCAGCAAGTGGTTGCTGACATCAGCACGACCTGATGACGTCAGCAATCAACAATGCTAACGTCAGCTCGTCCCCTCGTTCCTGTTTTTTTTCTTTTTCTCACGGTTCTGCGCGAGTGTGGAGACGCTTCGCGGTGGTGCGCGGCAGCTCCGCGGAAGCTGCGTGTGCAGCTGTGCTGTCAGCTGCAGCAGCAGCTACGTAGCTGCGTGTGCAGTGGTGGCAGCAGCGGCTGTGCTGCTGCTGTTGCTGCTGCGCGCTGCGGCTGCTGCTGCGCGCTGCAGCTGCTGCTGGCTGCCGCCGCCGCGCGCTGCTGCTGCTGCCACTGTTGTGCTGCTGCTGCTGCTACTGCCGCTGCTGCTCTGCTGTGGCCGCCGCGACTGCCGCTGCTACTGCTGTGCTGCTGCCGCCGCTGCCGCTGCTGCGTTGCTGCTGCCGAAGCTGCTGCTGCGCTGTTGCTGCTACCGCTGCTGCCACGCTGCTGTTGTGGCCGCTGCTGCTGCCGTCGCCTCTACTGCTGCTGCTCTACTGCTGCGGCTGTGGGAAGGCGGCTGCACGCACTACAGCCGCCACACACCTCTGTGTGGTGGTACACACCGCTGCTGCTGCCTCTGCAGCTGCAATCTCACGTGGTGGGTGGAGTACGTTGACGGCGACTGGACGTCTCCAACAGACCCCAGGAACTCTGCTGCAGCGGTGACTCTCACTGCTGCTGCTATGCTGCGTCTCTGCTGCGCAGCTCAGTGAGAACTGTCTCACTGCTATGATACCATGAGTAAGTGCGTAGAAGCTTCCTAGCAACACAGCCGCTGACTGGGCATCAGTGCCTGATCAGACGGTGATGACAGTCACAGGTCGTACACACAACGGCAAGAGTTTGGCTAGGAGACACAAGGCACAGTGTCAGAATGCTTCACTATAGCATATGCAGAGAGAAGTGACAAATGACAGGTCCAAGGCATAAATACCTGCCGCGGCACACGGCGGGTGTCGCACGCGGCAGTCCAAGAGCTGTCCTAAAACCGGCCCAAAACCACTGTTTTCGCCGTAACTCTGCGCACACATGTGAGAATGCTACGCCGTCTAAACCTAGACGTGCAGAATCAAAAGACGGACGCTACGACTGGTCACATGCATGCATCCATCGACAGACAGTGAGCATACAATGCAAAAACATGCAAATAGGCCTCATGGCCAGTCTGCCAAAAGACGCCTGCAAGATGTAGAAGACACAACAGAGAGTCTCGGTGGCATCTGGGGCTCTGGTGCAGTGGTCGGCCAGCTCCAAGCTGGGAGTCCGCCGCCTGTCGTCGCNGTAACTCTGCGCACACATGTGAGAATGCTACGCCGTCTAAACCTAGACGTGCAGAATCAAAAGACGGACGCTACGACTGGTCACATGCATGCATCCATCGACAGACAGTGAGCATACAATGCAAAAACATGCAAATAGGCCTCATGGCCAGTCTGCCAAAAGACGCCTGCAAGATGTAGAAGACACAACAGAGAGTCTCGGTGGCATCTGGGGCTCTGGTGCAGTGGTCGGCCAGCTCCAAGCTGGGAGTCCGCCGCCTGTCGTCGCGCCGGTGTCACCAGGGCCGCTCGCCTCAGGGATCTGCATGAGTATGGACACGGCCGAGTGGTCATAGTAAACTGTACAGGAACGGCACAAAGAACAACACTGACGTAACCTTTGCAAGTCAAGCTCACCACATCCATGGCGTCCGATGCTCTCTAGCTCTCGCCACTTGATCTACATGTCCAGCTAGGTACTTTCTTGGCAATTACTGGTATCAGGGCAGCAGGGGCAAGCCAATGCTCTCCATCAATTTGGGACCCGTGACCGACACGTGTGACGACATTCTTGCCGCCGCAACGGGCCCATAGCACTCTCCACGCCGACTCTTCGGCATTTCTGCACCATCGCAGTACACAGCTGCAACTTGCTGTTGGCTCTTTAGCGGTTTGGCATCACAACAGCCCAGAGCCGTCTCTCGCCGCTGACTGTAGGTAGCCTAGGTTGCAAAGCAAGCAAGCAAGCAAGCTAGCAAGCAAGCGAGTGACGGGATGACACCATGGATTGGGGGCAAGATCACTTAGAGTAAGGAGAAGAGTGACAAGTGGCAAGCAAGCGAAGTGGTGAGTACCGTTTGACCAGGCCACCCACGCGAGTCACTCGACGTGGGGCCCGGACGCCACCCAAGGATCGAACCTGTCCCTGGAGCGAACGAGCTCCAGGAGGTTTCTCACACACCGGTGTAAACCGGACGTGTGGTCTTGGGGGATCAGCAACCCGGTTCACTACACTGAAAGCACGCATGTGAGTAAGAATCATGTCAAATCACAGTCATGCACTCCGACAAGTGTATCCCCCATATTGGCATGTAGATTCATCACTAAACTAAGGCTCGCTGTGAGCTTGACGTTGGTGCTGTGGTCACCACTTGGCGACTTGATAGTGTCACCACCACTGTGCGCCCCATGCTGCGTCACAGTCTTGCACCAAGAAGCCTCAGTTGAGATCAATCACCTGCAGTGACGAGGTGTGTGTGTGTGGAAGGGCAAGAGGGCACTTGCGTGAGTCACAACTATAACCAACACTCCCCCATGACCCACAGACGAATAGCCCACACACACATAGAACAAGGAGCATGTCACAAGATTGAGGAATACAAGACTCACGTCAACCAGGTGCATCACGAGAGCGCAGCAGACCAACAACATACACAGCCACTTTGAACATGCCACTACTAAGAGCTTTGGTGAGGAAGTCTGCACGCTGCTGACGAGTGTCGACCCAGACAACCTGAACTTCTCCAGCAGCAATGCGCTCACGTACAAAGTGATGCTCAATGTTGATGTGCTTTGTGCGAGAATGATGCATGCCATCGTGCTCGGCAATTGCCTTTGCACTTTGGTTGTCACAATGCACAGTTATGCAACGAATGGGAACACGCAACTGTTGCAACAGGCCGGACAACCATACAGTCTCACACGTACTTGCGCCAAGTGCCACGTACTTTGCTTCACTGGAGCTTCGAGCAACACAACCCTGTTTTCCACTCTTCCAAGAGAAAGTAGTCCCACCAACGAGAAAGATGTAACCAGTGCGGCTATGAGCATCCGTGTCATGTGCCCAGTCACTATCTATGTATCCGTCTACGACCACAGAAGGCTGGGCACGGTAGCACTGTCCTATACGTGCACTGGACAACGCGTAGCGGACAACGTGCAGTGCAGCCTCGAGATGTTTCTGGCGAGGCTGTTGCGAGAATTGGGCCACGAAATTGACCGAGAAGGCCACGTCCGCCCGAGTTGTGGTAGCAAGGTACATGACGGAGCCGACCACACTGAGGTAGTCGGTGACATCAACAATCTCCCCGAGCTGCGCTGAATCGGATGACTTCAGCAGGCGCTGACCTGCTGGAGTCATTGGTGTGGATGCGTCGGGGACATCACCAAGTAGGGAGGCAAAGCGCTCCTCCAGTGTGCGGATGTATGCAGCCTGGTGCACGTGCACGGTGCGACGCTGGTGGCCACACTCAAGCTCCATTCCCAGGAACACCCGTGCAAGACCTAGGTCCTTCATCTTGTACGCAGACTGTAGCAGGTTCTTCACTGATTGGACAGCTGCAGGACTGGGTGAGGAAATGAGCAGGTCATCGACGTAGACAAGAATGGCCACGAATGACTTTGAGCAGGATCAGCCGTGTTGCGACGGTAACCTGCCCGCTCAAGAGTCGAGGAGATCTCCATGTTCCAACAACGCAAAGATTGCTTGAGCCCATAGAGGACCTTGCGCTGTCGCCAGACCTTGTTTGTGCCATCGGTGAAACCCGGTGGCTGGACCATGTAGATTTCCTCGTCAAACTTCCCATGCAGGAAGGCTTTGTTGACATCCATCTGCTCCAGTTCCCAGTCGTGCTGGGTGACAAGATTCAATGGAGCTCGGGTAGTGGTGTACCCTAGTGATCCTTGATTTCGATATTAATGCCTTTTTGGCTCGTCGAATTTGAATGAATTTTTTCGTTTCGCCGAAATCAAGGGTCCACCAAATTATCTATAAAACACAATAATCAAGTTTAAGGGTTCATGGTTGAATTTTGGGATGCCAGGTCTCGATTGCCATCTAGTTGGGTAGAAACCTTTAGTTTTATGAAAAAAGAGAAGAAAAAAGACTTCGACGAACAGCGGTCGTCTCTGCGAGGACAAGCATTCAACCACAAATAATTCATCGCGTTTGAACGCGAGAAGTGGGGAAGCAGGCCAACAGGGAAGCAAGGCCGTGAGAGAGCAGGAGAGCACTGCTCTCATGCTCTCCCGCTGCCTTGCTGTCCCGCTGTCCCACTGTCTCGCTGTAGTACTGAAGCGTTATCCTGCTGTCACGCTACAGTGCTTGCGTGTCGCCTCGCTACTTCGCTGCCACATCTGCCCTCAGTAACCACAAGAGAGAAGGGGGTGCCGTTTCACTAGTGCCGAATTCAAGGAGCACCGAGAAATTGAATTAGGCCACGCGTCAAATTCAAGGATCCACCAAGTTTTTTTGGACAAAATTAATAGCCCATCAAATTAATTAGATGTGAGGCTAATCAAATCAATTGAACAAAATCAAGGATCACAAAATTCACAAAAATCTGGTCGTCGAAATAAGGGATCAGTAGGGTACCTCCCGACCGGTGCAAAGGTCGCATCAAATTCAATCCTAGGAATCGGGGAGAAACCCTTCACCATGAGGCGCGCCTTGTACCGGTCGACTGTCACATCTGGCTTCAGCTTACGCCGAAGGACCCACTGGGCAGAGACTACCTTGCGGCCTGCTGAAAGGTCTACGAGCTCAAAGACTCCATGCTCCTGGAGGGCTGTGAGCTCCTCTTGCATAGCCTTCTCCCAGAGATCAGTGTCCGCTGCCTCACGAGCCTGTCGGAGTGTGGTAGGCTCAAGGGGGAGAGTAGGAAGACAAGAGGCCGCGAAGCATGCGGCAACATAACTGGCAACGGAGGACTCGAGAGCACTGTGGAATTCATGAGCTAAAAGAGTGTAGCCAACTGCCGAGTTGGGATGCACGACACACACAGACAGGCCAAGTGCATCAAGGCCAGTGGGTCGAGCTGAGGGGCCGGCTGTGGAGGATGAGACACTGGAGCGCGTGACCCACTGAGTGGCCTGGGAGGCTTTGGACGAGCCAACATGGACAGACTCAGCAGGAGTCCCAAAGGATCTGGGGCGCTCACGGGAGGACTGAGAGGACTGAAGAGCATGTAGTCTACCCCCACGAGTGTAGGGCTCAGGGCCGGAAACCTTAGCTTGAGCTGCTCCACCTCCAATGGCGTCAATCACCGGAGGGGACTCCGAGTCAGGAGATGAGCTGGGAGTCGAATGGACAGGGGACTGCATGGGAGTGGGTGTCGAGTGTGAGATCTCGGGACTGCCAGCGGACGACGAGGGCTTGGGAGTGCCAGTGGACGGCAAGGGCGAAACGGAATCCGAGGAGGGCTGTGATGCAGCCGACTCAGAAGAGGTATGGGAGGACGAGGACTCTGAGGAAGAGAGGTCATCATCCTCACTGTCTGTGGTAGTGACAGCAGGGGATGCCGTGTGTGAAGGAGAGGATGACGCACGTAGATCGGAGGCGGAAACAGAAACACCTCCTCCCTCCAAGCCGACGGAGCGAGGAAAGAGAGGAAGGAGGAGGGACATGGGACAGGTCACGAGTGAAGACGTCCTCGAAGAAGAGTGCGTCACGCGACTCAATGACGCGAGAGCGGTCGGGGTCCCAAAAGTTCCATGCTTTGGACATGGCGGAGACACGAAGAAAGGTGCAGAGACGAGCTCGAGGGCTCAGTTTGTGGTCACAAAAGTCCTCTGGCAACCAGACGGCAGCGACGCAACCCCAGACACGAGCCACACGAAGGTCAGCACGACAATCGTACCAGCGTTCAAAGGCGGTGACGTGACGAGGGAGGGGACCATGGGGGACACAGTTCCAGATCTAGGTCATGTATGACATGGCCTCAAAGGAGAAGACGTGGAGGAGAGAAGACTCACTGAGGAGAGTACGGACACTGTCAGCAAGGGTGCGGTTCTAACATTCAGAGACACCGTTTTGTTGGGGTGTGTAAGGAGTCAAAGGTTCCTTACACACCCCGCAGGATGTCAAGAAGCGAGCAGTGGGACCCATGAATTCTCCACCATGGTCACAACGAAAAGTTTTCAGACGGCGACCACAGGCCACTTTGGCCTGAGGCAGCCAGGACTCCAGTGTGGGACAAACATCACTTTTTTGTCGAAGGGCAAAGACCCAACGCATGCGGGAAAAGTCATCCGTGAGACAGAGGCCATAGCGACCAACCCCCCTAAGAGCGTCATGGGCAAGGGATCCCATGACGTCTGCATACAAGAGATCAAGTGGGTGAGACGTGCGGGACTCCGACGTGGAAAAGGGGGAACGGTGCATTTTGCCCTGGGCACAGTCAAGACAATCAGTAGGACAAGGGGCAGAGAACGTGTCGGCATCAAGCCCATGAGCAGGCTTGTCCCTGAGCAAACTGTAAACGGCAGCAGTGTGAATGTGGCAGAGATGGCGATGGAGCAACTGTGCATGTGCTAGAGTGAGAGAGCGGGCCACTTGAACAAGAGCAGTTTTGGCAGGATGCGACGCAAACGAGGGCACACGGAACAAACGGTCACAACGAGTGCCGTGCAATAGGACACAGCCAGTGGTGGGATGCAACACAGAAGCAATGTCGCGGCTGGAGGAGAAGTCCATGTCCTGGTCATCGAGCGTCATAACATACAGCAGGCTGAGCTCGAGAGCGGGGACGTAAAGAACGCCAGGCAGGAAGAGTTCCCCCCCAGGGCCAACAAAGCAAACAACCCAAACACCTTGGACAGGTAGGAGCTGACCAGAGCCGGTGCGGACAAAGCGAACAGAGTCAACGGGATCGAGAGAAACAAACGAGGAATGACAAGACGTCATGTGGTGGGTGGCACCTGAATCAAGGATCCAGAAGCCACCCGTAACGCATACAGAGGCAAGGTCACAACTCACTACGGCAATGGCAGAGCGAGTGTGAAGGCGCTGACCACAGGTAGCAAGGCAACGATGCAAAATATAGGACTGCCACTGCTCAATCCACGGAGCGTCAACTGGGGGACAGCCCTGAACATGACCAGAGGACGGACCACAAAGAGACGAGTCAACGGAACATGCAAGCCCCGCCTCAACCGAATGCACACTCTCACCTCCCTGATCACGGAGATGGCGTTGGTAGACGACATGGGAGAGAGTAGAGTCCAGCTGGTGGGCGTCCTCAGACGGCCCAGTGATGTGGATCCCAGACGAGAGGCACTGGGAGATGTGGACGGACGACGCCCACGGTGGAGGAGAGTAGAAACCAGACGGGGGCCCGAAGTAGACAGGCCCGCCAAACCCAGAGGGCCAACCCTAGGGAGAGGGCGGA
The DNA here is from genome assembly GCA_023375785.1 of Penium margaritaceum. Classification (NCBI taxonomy): domain Eukaryota; kingdom Viridiplantae; phylum Streptophyta; class Zygnematophyceae; order Desmidiales; family Peniaceae; genus Penium; species Penium margaritaceum. Next base: position 77,859 of record SZWC01011187.1, on the reverse strand, counting down.
GGCGATAAAGTCAGGGCAGTGCTGAAGGCAGCAGCGGTGGAGGAGGAGAGGGAGTGCGCGGAGCCACCACCAGACCCTGTGGAGGTGGAGAGGTGTGCAGAGCCTCCACCCGACCCTGTGGAGAGTGCCCAATGTACTCGCATGGCTGAGGCAAGGCGGGCATCATCAGGGGGTGCCGGGCGCTTGGGTGTCGCATGACTGGTGGCACCGCAATTCCAGCATGTGACACTGATGGAGAAGAGAGGTGAAGGTGCGGCACTATCAGTTCCGTGGCCCTTGCCACCCCTTCCTCGCCCACCACCACCAGAGGCACTCCCTCGGCCTTTACCTTTACCATCTCCCACCCCGACTACCCCCTTGGAAAGCGAGAGATGTGGCTGTCGTGGTGGAAGTGGTGGAGGAGGATGATGTAGATGTAGAAGAAGGGGAAGAAGGGACAGCGATGGTAACGAATGCAACTGCGACGCGATGAATGTGTTTGTTATGCAGGGAGCTTGACCAGTCTGTCAGGCGTTGGGAGGTGAACTCCCACAAGGCACCAATGCCAGGCGGTGCATCAGCGTGGACGGGCATGGCAGCCAGACGTTCAAGCTCAGTGGCCTTCACCTCTCGGAAGTTGTCACTGAGCACCGGGATGAGGCCGTTGACAATGGAAAGGACAGCAGGGAGCTGACTAGGAGTGGCCTTCCCGAGGTCACGCAGAAGTTGCAGACTGCGAGCCCAATAGGCGTCGGCACTCTCGCCGCCACACATGGACAGCGTGTTGAACTGGACAGTGAGAACGCTCTGAGCTACATGGCCAGTCACTGTTGTGCATCGCTTGATCAGTGCGTAAGCACCAATCAGGTCAGCAGAGGTGCGGCGTGTAGTATCGGCATTGTAGGATTCGATTTCATCAGTAAGATTGCCGTGTCCGGCACGAATGAGGGCACCGACAACATGGGCACACTCAGACTCAACAGGCACGAACGGTGGGGCGGCAGAGGGATTGGGTTCATAGTAGTATTCCGAGAGCTGTTCCCCCTATCCCCAAGCACTGAAACGAACCTCCCAAGAATGGAAGGTGAGATCGGAGGTAAAGTAAGGTGGGTTAGAGTCAAAGTTAGGTTTGTGTTGCACTGTAGGGGCGAGTGCTTTGGCTGCGGTTGCACCGGCGGGGTGGCGACTGCAAGAGGGTCAGAGGAAGAAGAGCCTGTGTTTGCAGATGCGGAAGTGAGTGAGGTGGAGAATGCAGCAGTAATGCCGGCAGATGAAGTGCTGCGCAATGTGGTCTGAAGGCAGTTAATGACCAAGTCAGCAATGTGGTCTGCAAAGGTTTCTCGGACAACATGCTCAGCGCGCAGCGTCTCCTCGGCAGCACGCAGAGTAGTGAGAGCAGCCTGCAGAGCAATGCGCTCACGTTGCAGCTCAGCTTGCAATGCCGTGTACTGGTCATCGTCAATTGGCATGTTGCCAGTGACTTGATTCTGCCAAGAAAAATTTGGCAGAGTTTCCCTTACTCCAGTGGGCGTGGGAAATATGTGACAAGTGCTTTGGGAGTTCGCTGCAAGGCAACTCTCAACATTTTTGCCCCTCATGCCATTGTGTGAGTGGTGAGGTGGCTGACATCTTGTCAGCACCAAGATGCCAGCTCACACATGCGCAAGTGGGCATGAGTGCTGCACTTCGGCAGCACCACACACATATGGCTTGCATCATCTGAGCGCACCAGTAACATCGGCATCATCGACGGAGCAGTGCTCGGGATGAAGGAGCCGTGAGAAGCTGGCTGGAACAGGAGAAGATATGCAGGGTCAAGGATGGAGGTCTAAAGCATGGAACAGGGCAAAACAGCCCGTGGCCATGGCTGATGACGAGGCGGCAATTGAGGCCGGCCACTTTGCCATGTGGTAGAGTCTCAGCCATGTGGCTGAGTGGTCGAATAAGATAGACCTTAGCATGGTGTGTGTTCACATGATCTGAGAATACATCCTTAAATTAGGCGATGTGCGGATTCCAACGCAAGTTGAATCGCAGCAATCGGCCTAGAAATGAGGAACAAATGGCTTGTCAAAGTTGGGTGGTGAAGCCAGCCGGGTTTGGTCGGCTGACCACTCGTCCGTCCGAAAAATGGGTCGGACGGTGAGGAGTTCGACTCCCAGCACGCAGACCAAGGCCAAGACGCCCCTTGGGGGATGTTAGACAAATATCCCATTGTTCATTGGAGCCATGGGCGTCTCAGAAAGGCGGCATGATGCTTCATTGGCGGCTCCGAATCGGACGCCCGTCACTTACGCTGGTGGTATGACAGACGGCTGAGGTGCAATGATGCACATGGGAGAGCGTAGCGGGCGCTACGCTGCTCCGAATCGCGCGCGGTTGAGTGCGTTGGAAAGCTTGTGATAAGTACTATAACTCGTGAGATTATGTGTGTGTCCATTAAGTGACTCAAAACGACGTCATTTCCGTCCTAAGTTCCCCTCCTGCGTTCTGCCATGGTTCTGCTCATGTGACCTCTCACATTCGGTGTGGCGACCCAAAGCGCACCGTCATTCAAAACCGCCGTTGCTCACCATGGGTGAAGCTCCCACCCCTGTGAGAGCTGCGTGCCCCGTTGTGGACAGTCGGGAAGCAATTTCTGACAAAGGGTTATGGGCCCACAAGGGTCACAACCGATGGCGACGCACAACTTCCGCGAGCAACGGGATGAGTGGAGCAGTCACCGCCATGGTGCATGGTGTGCATGACATGAGTGACAAGTGGAGTCCATGCTGGGCTCTGTGCGTGCTCGGGCAGCAGCAGAACAAGGAAGATGGCATGTGGCATGCCGTTGAAGGGTCGGACGTAGCTGCAGCAAGTCCATGCAAGAAGGTGGGCGGCACAAAAATCTACGTGGTCGCCGAAACGCTTCTTGATGCAATGCAGCAGCAGGCTTGGTTGAGCCATGCCATGAACTGCCTTGGGGCAGTGAGATGAGTAGAAATCAGCCATGGATCCCCGTTCACGGCTGAAGTTGTCAACTCAAACGCCGACTCGCCTCAAACCCTCCAAGGCATCGACAACTTCACAGATGAGCATTCGCAGCAGATTGAGTCGCACGCTCACCGCTTCGTGCGAGGAGGCGTGCCTCTCTGCTGCAACATGGTGCTGCTGGTGGCTTTGCTCAACGACAAGGCTACTCCTCTTGGTACAATTGGAGCTTGGCAAACGGAGTGCTGGACAACATGGGAGCAAGGGACTGCGTCGTCCTCCGTGTACATCACCCGTCACCACGCAGGAGGCGGGGACAACGGGAGCGAGACGCATCCGCATGGCAACACTGGAGGTGGTGCAATCTGGAGAGCCAACAGGCGTCGTGGAAAAATGGGCCACATGGAGACATGCGTAGCGGAAGTCGTGGACCTCGCCGAAAGCTCGGGAGGAGGACGGCAGACCGGGTCCGCAGTGTACACGCGCCAAGGCCCTTCGCTCCTATAATGAGGAGCAGTGGTCGCCATTGATGGAGGGCAGCCACGTGGCATGTCGGGGACATGCCAAACTCCACCAAAAACCAGTCTTGAGCATGAGAAGCGGAGCTTGTGGCAGCTGCCGCTGGAAGGCTCTGGAAGTGAGGGTGGTGGAGCGAACAAAAAAAAAAGGAGAAAAATGGAGGACAGTTGATCTCTGTCAACTACAAGGGAGCAGAAGGTGGGACTTCAAAGGGAGTCACCGCGGACCTGCTCATGGAGAGATGTTACAGAGTGGTGGGTGGTGTGCTGCTGTAAAGGGGGGCAAGGGGCATGCAAAATTCAAGGGCTGCCTCAGCCTCTACACTTCATGGCCGCGGCAGGTGCATCGGCTTCGGGTGCGGCGCCTCCTAGCCAAGGACAAGGGAGCAGAGTTGCATCAACAAGGGATGTAGCAGCACAGCAGTGCAAACTCACAACAGTTCAACAAAGGCGTAAGTCCCTTTTGGAAGGGAGCAAGCGCATGCACCAGAGGACAGAATCAGGCTTGACGACCCTGAGTGGCAGCACCAGTCAGCCGCCGCGACGTCAGATTTGACGGAGCAATATGCAGCTGCGGTGGAAAGGATGCAGCAGGTTTGTCAAGCAGGGGGAGCTGGTTCCATCTCCAAAAATGAAGGGGAGCTGCCGGTGCATCATCAACAAAAACATTTGACCACAAAATAGTGGTGGGTTGTCTCTAAGGTGCAGCAGGATTGGAGAGTGCTTCGAAGGTGATGGCGGGAGGCCAAAACCGGCGCGGGAACTCGTAATCGCAGGTACACTCATCGGAAACGGGAGACGAAATCAGGTCCAAGGGGCTGGCTTCAACACCGTTGGAGGCACACGCTTGTAGGAGCAAGAGCAGCCGGCTGCGCCAAACAGGCGAGGAAGTACTCCACTTTGGGTGGATGTGGCTCGGCTCACGTTGGGTCCAAGTGGGGGCGTGCCGAGGGTGCTGGAAGTAGACAAGGGGGCCTGAATGGAGCAATGTGGCTCCACAAGAAACGTCAAGCAACAGCGGATGAAGTAGTGACAATTGCACTGGCTTCTGGCTTCCGCTGGAGAGGGAGACTCGCGGGAGGTGGGTGCTCCCAACGCCTCAAAATGGGGAGGCAGGTTGCATCGGCAGGCATCGGCAACAAAGCAGCAGTACCCGCCAGGTTGCCAAGCCGCAGATGGATGGTAAAATGGCCATGCCATGCAGCAAGTTAGCTGCGAAGCTGAGGGACCAAGAGGGGTGGCAAGTACAAGTGGACGCACTAGGCTACATGGGCAAGTGGTTGTACAAGCATGGGGCTGCAGGGGTGCAGGATGTGAAGGCCATGCAACAAGAAGGTGCAGACTCAAGACGCAAAAAGCAAGTTGAGGAGTGTTACACTTGGGCGGCATGCAAGCCTGACGTGCAGGAGAGCAGTGGATAGACAACTAAAGAGGTTGCAGTCTCCAAGGTGCGGCTCGGCACGGGACAGAAGCACCCGCAAACTCCACCGGCAGCATGGCAAGATGGAAGAATGGCAGGAGGCCACACACACGCTTGCAAGAAGCCGGAGAGCAGTGAGAGGCTTTGCGAAGGAGGGCGCAAGTTCAGCAGTGGCAACTGCAAGAGAATGCGCCATGAAGTTGATGGGATCAGCTTGAGGGGGAGCCGAGTGGCATGATGAGGCGCGAGGGGGATATTTTCAAGAATTTTGCCCCTCATCATGCCGTTGTGTGAGTGGTGAGGTGGCTGACATGTTGTCAGCACCAAGATGCCAGCTCACACATGCGCAAGTGGGCATGAGTGCTACACTTTTGCAGCACCACACACATATGGCTTGCATCATCTGAGCGCACTAGTAACATCGGCATCATCGATGGAGCAGTGCTCGGGATGAAGGGGCCGTGAGAAGCTGGCTGGCACATGAGAAGATATGCAGGGTCAAGGCTGGAGGTCTAGAGCATGGCACAGGGTAAAACAGCCCGTGGCCATGGCTGATGACGAGGCGGCAATTGAGGCCGGCCACTTTGCCATGTGGTAGAGTCTCAGCCATGTGGCTGAGTCGTCGAATAAGATAGACCTTAGCATGTGTGTGTTCATATGATATGAGAATATATCCTTAAAGTAGGCAATGTGCTGATTCCAACGCAAGTTGAATCGCAGAAATCGGCCTAGAAATGAGGAACAAATGGCGTGTCAAAGTTGGGTGGTGAAGCCAGCCGGGTTTGGTCGGCTGACCACTCGTCCGTCCTAAAAATGGGTCGGACGGTGAGGAGTTCGACTCCCAGCACGCAGACCAAGGCCAAGGCGCCCCTTGGGGGATGTTTAACCAATATCACATGGTTCATTGGAGCCATGGGCGCCTCGGAAAGGCGGCATGATGCTTCATTGGCGACCAGGGTGCTTCGGACGCCCGTCACTCACGCTGATGGTGTGACAGACGGCTGAGTTGCAATGCACATGGGAGAGCGTAGCGGGCGCTACGCTGCTCTGAACCGCGTGCGGTTTAGTGCGTTGAAAAGCTTGTGACAAGCACTATAACTTGTGAGATCATGTGCGTGTCCATTAAGTGACTCAAAACGACGTCATTTCCGTCCAAGGTTCCCTTCCTGCATTCTGCTATCGTTCTGCTCATGTGACCTCTCACATTCGGTGTGGCGACCCAAAGTGCACCGTCCGTAAAAAACCACCGTTGCTTGCCATGCCTCAAACTCCCACCCTTGTGAGAGCTGTGTGCCCGGTTGTGGACAGTCAGGAAGCGATTTCCGAAAGCAACAACCTGTACGCACAAACACGCCAACGCAGAGGTGGCAAGGAGAGAGGGAGAGACTAAGCTCACCAAGCACAACAGCGCAAAGAGAACAACGGCGGAAGAGCAGCTGCAACTGAGGAAGCGACAACTGCAACAGAGGCTGATGCTGAGATGATGAGGCAGGCTACTCATGTCAGCACTGCGTCTGACAGGGTGGAGATGGCTGCAGCAGTCGTGACCAATAGCTGAATGTGACGTGTCACGGATGATGAAGAGGAGGGCAAAGATGAAGCCTGTGTGGTGGAGATGTGAATGGAGGTGATGGCACTGGAGAGCGTTGTGGCCGCTGCAGCTACTGTTGATGCGACTGCGTCTGCTGCGGCGGCAATCTGGGTCACTACTTTGATGGCAACAGCTGCCAAAGGCCCCTGATCCACTACAGCCATAGTGTAGGTCTCAATGGCTCTACCAGCGGCAGTGCTCGCTGGTGCACGTGCAGCACGTGCGGTGGCTGCAAACGTGGAGGCAACAACAGCGTTAGACACAAGGGCAGCCTGTAGTGCAATCAGAGTATCAGGAGATGAAGAAGAAGCCAACTCTGCAACTGATGCAGCAGGTGATGTGGCTTGGTGTGAAGCAGGTGCTCCGGATGCTGCTCACGCGGGGGTTGGTGCTGCGCCACGAGGAGCAGCACTGCGACATTGCTGACGTGTTCTATGGGCAACGGGTGGGCTTACCGGTGATTGAAGAGGTCGATGATCATGCGGTGGCGCCATGGCTGGCTCGTTCTGCGTTGTCGGGGAGTCGTCAGCGGCTGACTGACAGTGCGCGGCGTAGATCCTGGCGTCTTCCCACTCGTAGAAGTCTGCAGGGTCGTCGTCCTCACCGGGGTAATACCCCGGGCTGCTGTGACAATCCCTCGACCACACCTCCCTCTCCACCCCCTCCTCATAGTATGCTAGCTCGTCGTCGAGGCGTGCGCGCTCACGCGCAGCTGTGGGCAACGTGGGGATAGGTACGGTCAGAGGCGAATACGCAAGTGCGCCAGTTCTTGGCTGCCCAGAGGGCGGCCTGAGGTGCTGAGATGTGCACGGGGGCAATTTTCAGCTGCTGCGGTGGGGCTGCTGTAGTGGGAGAGTCAGCTGCAGCGAGGACCGTCACAACCCTTGACAAGTTTGCACACTCGGCAGGCGAGCCAAAGACAGCTGCCGTGCCAACGCCATGAATGATACATGCTGAGTTTTGGTATGGTCAACAAAGTAGGAGGCGGAGGGAAGAGACCCTAGCGCCATAGCCACAATGGTGCACGAGGGAGGCCCCGTGCATAACCGGTGCACCACGCAGAATACGGGTGCAATGTGTGGTGCTGTGATGATGCGCACGCTTGGCTGTTGAGAAACAAAGGCGGCGGTACCACGTAGTTGTAGTGGTGCCACGTGGCAGGAGTGCGTGCGGAAGCTGAGGCACGGTAGAGAAAAGTGGACGGCGGCGGAGAGAAGTCGATGCCGTGGGGACAATGGAGTGAGACGAACGCACCACGCAGAGCACGAGTGCTGCATGTGCTCTGTAAAGAGTATGCTCGCATGGCTGCTGGGAAATGGGTGTCACGACTCTACAGCGCCGAGGTGTATGTGGGGGGAAAGCTTGACAGAGTGCGAGGAGACAACCATCAAGGCGTGCGTAACCTGTGCACGAGAGAGGAGCACACCGTGATCCACAATTGCTATATGCGGCTGCAAGGGGCAGAAGCTGTTGCTGTGGTTTCTGCCCGCTGCAGCCGCGGATGTGATGCTTGCGCGGGATCACCCGCCATGTGTGAGTGCCCGACGAGGTCTTACAGTTGCGAGGAGGTGCAGTCCTCCTGCTCTGATACCAGTAGGTAGCCTATGTTGCTAAGCAAGCAAGCAAGTAAGCTAGCAAGCAAGCGAGTGATGGGATGAAACCATGGATTGGGGGCAAGATCACTTAGAGTAAGGAGAAGAGTGACAAGTGACAAGCAAGCAAAGTGGTGAGTACCGGTTGACCAGGCCACCCACGCGAGTCACTCGACGTGGGGCCCGGACGCCACCCAGGGATCGAACCTACCCGTGGAGTGAATGAGCTCCAGGCGGTTTCTCACACATCGGTGTAAGCCGGACGTGTGGTCTCAAGGGATCAGCAACCCGGTTCACTACACTGAACGCACGCATGTGAGTAAGAATCCTGTCAAATCACAAGCATGCACTCCTACAAGTGTATCCTCCATTTTGGCATGTATAGTCATCACTAAACCAATGCTCGCTATGAGGATGACGTTGGTACTGTGGTCACCACTTGGCGACTTGATAGTGTCACCACCACTGTGCGCCCCATGCTGCGTCACAGTCTTGCACCACGAAGCCTCACTTGAGATCAATCACCTGCAGTGACGAGGTGTGTGTGTGTGCGTAAAGGCAAGAGGACACTTGCGTGTGTCACAACTATAACCAACACTGAGTCTCCGGTAGCACGGCTCCACCGTAGCCTGTTGTTGTCACGTTTGCTGCCGGCTCTCCGGCAACTCGGCTCCATCTCAGCCCGCAGCTGCCCCTCACTGCAGATTCTCCGGCAGTCTACATTTGCTCCATTAGCTGCTGGCTCTTGGGCAGCTCGGTTCAACAACCGTCCAAGACGGGTTGTCTGTGACTCTCTACTGTCCCACATTTGTTTCCACGATGCACCACATCTTCAGCTTTGTGGCTACATGACATTCTAGCTGTTTTTCCCTTGCTATGTTGCACCTCTCTCTGCACTCAGCAGTGCAGCTCTTTGCTGCTCCTCTCTCGGCTGTCCAGCTCACCACTGCCCCGCATCTCCTATCTACCCCGAGCTTCTTCTGCCTCCAGCTGTAGCAGCCTCACTGAGCAGACAATTCTCCCGCACGCAGTCGTCATCAACATCATTGGCACTTGGCTGCATCTGTAGCCATATAGCCTACCACGCTTGACTCACCACCTGACGAAGAGTTGGACTCGCCACGCACGGTCGCCCGCTACACTGAGCGTGGGTCGGAAGACTCACGGATCTTTGTTGAGCCACCGCCTACTGGTGACGACATGCCGCTCTGGTTTTGCATGCTGCACAGTTCATATTGGCATGAGGAGCTCATCAATGCAGCCGAAGCAGAAGAACGCGAGATTGATTGTCAAATCTACATGGCGGACGATCTCCCGCTGTCACCACGTCGCCCCTCAAACATGAAACCCCCTAGTGGAACGCAGTCTTCCACCACTGCATCTACCTCCAACCGTAATCTAAGTCCTGTTGTAGCTGACACTGCTGAGCCATCCACGGCAGGTGAGGTGCCCGACGTGATCCCCGTGCTGCCCATCCACACTGACTTCATCAGCTTGGTCAGGGCCATTCTCGACGCTGCTGCCGACGCCTCCGCAATCTTCTCAGCCACGACACGTGCATGTAGGGTGCCCACATAGACCGCGGTGGGCAGAGCAGCTACAGCCTACGCGGACGCAACAACACATCTTACCTTGCTCGCCGCTGCTGCCGCCAACATCGCCACACAAGTCAAGGCAGCAGCTGCTACTGTTACCACAGTGGCATCCTCTAAAGCTGACGCAACTTCCAACCTCGTCAGGTCCATTCGGGCGTCCCCTACAGCCGCATTTCTGACCCCCACAGGTGCCCCTCGTAATCTCACGGACCACATTACAACAAGTGTACTCATTGCGTCTGCATCAGCAGCTATTACATGGGCCATGGTCACTGGCCTTCTCTGCCTGACAGTGGCCGTCGCCGGGTGGGTGGCGGTTCTATTCTCCTCCACTGCTGCAGTGGTACCGCCCCTCTTTGTGGTGCTCCCACACTGCTAGACTGGTGAGCACATTTCCTTCCTTTCTCTTTCTCCTCCCTTGTCTTTGTATTCATTGCCTTCATCATGCCCGGACCAGAGGAGACCATAGAGGCCTTGCAGGTCGTCCTCAGTGAGGCCCATGCAGCTCACCGCAAAGTAGAGGAAGAGCTGCAAGAGGGACTAGACGCGCAGTAGGAACTGGCCATACTAGTTATTGACTAGCAAGTACAAAGACCTTTAACATGTATCGGCACAGTGTGGCTACCATGCACAATGACCAACCAAAGTAGGCATATGTCAGTGATCATGACCAAAGAATTCCACTGTGTGTAGCCAACCTGGTCATAGAGCACTTGCAAGCCGTCCCTACCCTTTAGGTTGTTCTGCCTATTGTTGACACTACCTCTGCTGCTTTTGCTGAGTCAACTCATCATCCCAACCCTCCTCCTCCCAACTCTACCTCCTCAGCGGCTGCAGCTGCACTCGCCCCAATGCTCCTCCCGGCCAAGCAGGAAGACTTTGAGAGTGCTCCATCCCAGTTCACCTCCAAGCTAACCTTCTCTTCTTGGGAGACCCACTTCAATGCATGGACCCAGGGTGAGTTGTTGTGGGAGTACACTTCCCAGTCAAGCCGCCCTTTGTTCCTCAACCTGCAGAGGCCGCTTGCATCGTTCGAACTCTCATCAATGCCGGGCCGGGCTTAAGGGTCTCCTCGATGGCATTGGTACGTACAATGCTGACTAGGTGCGAGGCACCCATGCTGGCCCCAGTTGGTGCCTACGCGCTCATTCGTCACCGCAAAACCATCACTAGGCACGCTGCCCAAAGTGCTATGATTGTGCAGTTCAACACCCTACACATGTGCGCAGACGAGACTGTGGATGAGTATTGGGCGTACAGCCTACATCTCTTCGTGACCTTGGACAGCAGTCCCAAGTCCTCTCTTTGCTTGTCTTACCATCGTCGTTCGTCTTATTCCCGAGCTCTCTCACCTGTACCTACATGTTCCCCATGCTGAGCTTGAACGTCTTCCTACTGTCCCAGTCCCTACCAATTTATCCCCAGGGATTGGACCACTCTATGAGTTCATAGCCACTCGGCTCACCGACTGGTGGAGGAATCTCTAGAACAAGCATCTGCATCGTGCAACTCTTGCTATAGCTACCACTGCCTCGTCCTCCTCCTTTGCAGCTACTGCTTCCAGTTCCTCCTCTCCTTCTACTACAGCTACTTACGCCACTCACGCTGCTTCACGTGGTGAGGTGGCGGGTCTGGGCGTGGTGGTGGCCGTGGCGGTAAGGGCCGTGGGCGCGGTAGTAAGTCTTCCACTGGGTCCACACCTTCCGCAGACGTCACCTGTTGGAACTGCGAAGCCACTAGTCATTTGGTTCCCAAGTGCCCCGTGCCTCGTGATGACGTTTGCTTGGCCTCTGCCATAGGGCTCGGACTGGTGTTGCCCCCTCCACTGCCACATCTGATGTGTCCACTACATCGCCCTCCTCTTCTAAATCATGTGCCTCTGCTCTCACCACCACTCTTACACCGCTCCAACCCCTAGCGCCACACTCCGGTCCATGGGGCTGGATCCCGCCCCTCCTATTACAGCCCTCCCTCTGCTCACTACTCCGTGCCACCCTGGCCTAGAGATGAAGACCACTTCTCAGATGCACGCTCCGTTGACCGCTCTTATGACCGCTGTGACGAGGAGTGCGCCCTTGAGAGCCGTCTTGCGGAACTTTTCCAGCTTTGTTCTCAGGGAGGTGAGAGTGTGAGTGGCTGTTCTTGTGTATCTGTCTGTGATTCAGATGCGAGTCCTTCGTGGTGCATCCTCCGGGTGTGTGCAGGGGGAGATGATTGATGATCGGTCATGGATTGAGGATTGGCAGTCTCACACGTTTCCCACTCGTTTTGGTCGTACATCTCCTACCTCCCTTCCCGAGACTGTTGCAGTCTGCTTTGTGCTCCCTTCTATTCGTGTTTCCCTTGGCTTCTGGATCATTGACTTAAGGGCCTCTCATCACATGTCTTTCTCTCGTTCGTCTTTCTCTCGTTTGTCTTTCTCTCGGTCCAGTTGGTTCCGTTCGTTCTGTCCGCACCGGTTCTGGTCAACTCCTACCGATTTAAGTTGGTGTTTGTCGTTTTGTTGGTTCAGGTGGCGTCCTATTCCTCCCTTATGTGTTGTATGTGCCTGACGTGGAAGTCAGTCTCCTCTTTGTGATCACCCTTGATGACCAGGGCATGGAATTCTCATCCAGCCATGGCATAGGCATTGTAGCCCTTTGCTCCTCCGGCTGTGTTGTTCTTCGTGGTGTACGCTGTGACCGCCTTTTCCGCATCCCTCTGTCCTTGCCCACGTCTTCCGCTACATCAACCCTTGTGCACGTCGCACCCTCCTGGTCTCCCGCACACACATACCTCTTGCACTGCCGCCTTTTTCACATTCACACTGCCACCATTCACCGTCTCCTGTGCCTTTGTCCTACTGTTGGTCTTAACCCTGCCACGTTTGCGCCTCCGTGCTCCTCTGCCTGCCTTGACTGTGTCAGTTGCAAGATGCATTGTTCTCCTTTTCCCGCGGCTGAATCCACCACCTCTCACCCCCTTGATCTCGTGCATGCTGATGTCATGGGTCCTCTGCCCCATGACTTCCTTGGTGGCCTTGGTCGTTACATCCTGTGCTTGACTGATGACCTTTCGCGCTATCGCTGGATTTTTTTTCCTTGTCACAAGAGTGATGTCACTGATGTCCTCAAGCAATGGCTTCCCCAGGCTGAATGCGCCTGTCTTCAGCCTTTGCGTGTCTTTTGTAGCAACAAGGGTGGTGAGTTCCTTGGCCTCACCTCTCGCTTTCTTGTGTCCTGTGGTGTCCGTCTTGAGTTCACTGCGCCCTACACGCCTCAACAAAACGGCGTGTCTGATTGCTAAAAACGCACACTCGCGGACGGGGTGTGCTCCTTTCTCTCCTCTTCTGGTTTATCCCATTTGTTCGCCTTTGAAGCCATGTCTTACATGAATTGGGTAGGGAACCACATCCCTCATTGTCCCCTCCCTCACATTATCACCAAGTTTGAGCGCCGGACGGGCCGTCGTGCCGATCTCTATCTTGCTTGTGTGTGTGGTTCCCTTGCTTCCATTTGGCTTCTCGCTGACCACCGCGATGGGAAGCTCTCTTCCCGTGGTCACCTCTGTGTTTTTCTCAGCGTCTCACCTTTGTCCAAAGCCTGGCGCTTCTGGGATACGGTCTGGTGTCATGTCCTTGAGTCCCGTGATGCACTCTTCTTCGAGCATTTGTTTGAGTGCGACATCCCTCGCTTCTCCCGGGGTTCCCTCTCTCCGCCTCCTCAGGCTGGAGGAGGTCCTTCTCTCTATCTCTCATTGTCTGGTCTGCCCTCAGTGCCTCCGTTCCCCGTCTTGTCTGAGACCCCTGATCCCTTTGCCTCATGTGCGCCCTCTGAGCCCTCTGCGCCCTCGGTCTCCTCTAAGCCCTCGGCCCCCTCTGCGCCCTTAGTCTCTTCTGAGTCTGCGGTCCCCTCTGCACTCTCGGTCCCCTCTGAGATTGCAACCGCCTCCTCTGCACCTTTCGGCCCTTCTATCTCACCCCCGTGCGTTGACCACTTGGTGTCCTCCCCTGGGTGGTCCATGCCCTGTGTGCTTGCTCTGGGGCTTGAGCCCCCTTTTTTGCCCCCCTCACACCCGCCTGGCTCATCTTCCTACACACACTGTGGTCACCTACGGGCACTCTCCTATCACTCCCGTCCTGTTGTGTCAGGTGACCCTGGCCTACGAGCCCTTGGCCTGGTAACCACTTCCTCTCCCACCGCTACGTCCGTGGTGCATCCCAGTACCGCACTTGGGTACTCCCTCATTGAGTAGGAGTTTCGTCTAGCCCTTGGCTTGTCTGTGGCTGGGTACGTGGCCTTGTGCTTTGCTGCTGCTAGCCTGTCTCCCCTTCCACCATAGTCTCTCACTGTACACGCTACTCACACAACATCTGACTCCTCCCTGTGGGAGCAAGCCATGAAAGCAGAACTCGACCCTCTCTCTGAGCATGGTGTCTATGAGCTAGTTGATCTTCCACCGGAGCGCAAAGCTGTGGCCGCTTGATGGGTGTATCGGCGGAAGGTGAACTCCGACATCACAGTTGAGCGGTACAAGGTGCGCCTCACAGCAAAGGGTTTCTCCCAAGTCCACGGGGTTGACTTTAATGAGACATTTGGTCTAGTGGGTCGTTACACCACGGCCTATGCATTATTCAGTCTTGTGGCTCATCATGATTGGGAACTGGAACAGATGCATGTCAACAATGCCTTTCTCCACGCAAAACTCGACGAGGAAGTTTACATGGTGAAACCATCTGGCTTCACCAACATCACCAATCGAGTGTGGCACCTACGCAAGGTTCTTTATGGACTCAAGCAGTCCCCACGGTGCTGGAAACAAGAGATTATAGCAACACTAGAAAAAGGGGGTTACAGAAGAAGCACTGTGGATCCCGCTTTGTTCCATAGTGCTCCCTCTAGGCCACTTGTGGCTATCCTTGTCTATGTAGATGACCTCCTAATAGCCTCTCCAGATGCTGCATCGGTCAAGGCTGTAAAATGTCTCTTGCAGGCAGCCTACAAGACAAAGGACCTTGGTCGAGCTAGTGTCGTCTTGGGGATGGAGCTAAAGCGTGATTTCTCCCACTGCACCCTACGCGTCCATCAGGCTGCATATGTCCCCACCCTGGAGGAACGGTTCGGACCACTCCTTCCTGCTATCCCTACAGCCTCTACACCCATGACCCTAGCGGTGCAAACCCTGCTGAAGTCCTTGGATCCTTCAAAGCTGGGGGAGATGGTGGATGTTACAGACTACCTCAGGGTCATTGGCTCCCTGATGTACCTTGCTACCACCACTCGTACTGATGTGGCTTTTGCTGTGAACTTCCTCTCTCAATTCTCCTACTGTCCCTGGGAGCGCCATCTTGAGGCAGCATTGCAAGTGGTGCGTCGCGCAATCTCCACACCTTGCATTGGACTGTTCTTTTGTGCTCAGTCCTTGATGCTTGTTGACAGTTTCACTGACTGCGACTGGGCACATAACTGTGATGCGCGTAGTAGAATAGGGCTCATTTTTATGATTGGTGGTACGACATTCTCCTAGAAAATTGGACAACAAGGGTGTTTTTCCCGTAGCACCGCTGAGGCTAAGTATGTGGCTCCTGGCGCAGGTACGTGTGAAGCTGTCTGGTTTTGTCGTCTGCTACAGCAGTTGCGTGTTCTCATTCGCTGCATCACTCTGCATTGTGATAATCAAAGGACAAAGGTCATCGCAGAAAACAACGGCATGCATCACTCTCGCACCAAGCATATCAACGTGGAGCATCACTTTGTTCACACGTGCATTGCTACTGGAATTGTCGGAGTTGCTTGGGTGGCCACACGATCTCAAAGAGCTGACTTTCTCACCAAGTCTCTCAGCCAAAATGTTTTCAAGAGTGTTTTCCATGCTGTTGGTCTCATTGATCCCCATGACCCAGGCTGAGGTGCATGATGCTTGCCTGCCTCTCCATGTTCTTTTGTCTCATATTCGTGTGTGTGCCGTGCTCCAGTGTGTGTGGGTTTTTTGCCTACGGGTAATGGGAAAGTGTTGAAGTCTCGTTGGCCACCCACATCTCTATGCCCCTCTTGTCTCACTCTTCTTGGTACACACATATGTACAGATTAAACGACTATTGCCTTACCTGGGGAGACGCCACATAAGCTCGTCCTGATTGTAGGCTCTGTTGACATGAAGCAGTCGATGTTCCACCCAAGAGTGCCTTTTGGCACATACATGGCCTTCACTTGACTCTCTTGCTTTGATGTGGTTGATGCTAGGGTTCGTACATTCTGACTGTTGTTCCCTGGTGCAAAGCAACCCTCGGATTAATTCCGAGTGGGCGGGCTCAACCCCTGGGTGGCGGTGCACATCGGCTTGAGTGTCTTCTCGGTGCCGGCGTACACTCACCGGCCTAACACTCTCGCTCCCCGCCCCCAATTATCTGTTTGTCTCATGACGTAACCTTTCCAAGTCAAGATTACCACATCCATGGCGTCAGATGCTATCTAGCTCTCGCCACTTGATCTGCATGTCCAGCTATGTAGTTTCCTAGCAATTACATCTTGAAGTAGTGGGCTCTGCCTCCTAAAGGGGGGAATGGGAGGGTGGCAAGATGGGAAAGGGGGGGGGTGAGGAGGGAAGGGAGAATTGAAGGGGGAGAGAGAGTGCAAATTGCAAAATTCTTCATTGAGACATAGTGCAATGTAATGTGACCCACAGATCTGTCCTGTTTGAGCAAAGTGTTATGAGTTCTCCAGTCACGAGACCACTCTTGCATGTGTAACTCAGGAGACACGATCATGTGCACACACTTTTTGTGCTCTAAGGCTAGTCCCGCTCGTGCTCCAAGGAACTTCCTCTGGAAACCAACTTTCTCTTTGGCATGCCAGAGCTGAGAACAAAGTTCAAATCACTCAACAATGTAGTGTTGTTACATTCCATGCACTGGGCATCGGGGAAAACAAAAATGCCACCAGCACGGGTAGAAGACGCCAGCCAAGAATGCAGACCCCCTCGTGACCATTCTCTAATGTCTATATCTGTAGTAGATGTTGTGATGTGAGTTGCTCCGTCTCTTTGCATAGCTTACTCTGACCACTCGGCCGTGTCCATGCTCGTACAGATCCCTGATGCGGACCCAGCTAGATCCAGAGTAGCGACGCATCGGTAGCTCCACCCACCAGCAGCTGCTAGATGGTTGCCATTGCATCCCGGGTGCTTGCTGGGGTGCTCTACAATTTATCTGCAGTCGTTAGAGTTTTCTTGGTGGAATAGCTCTCGAGCCTGATTCATATGTTTTGTGATAGACAGCTTCCTAGCACTGCTGTCGCTGGCACGACAGTACAAGCCGGCCAGCTAACTCACTAGCACACACAGGTGGAGGTGAGAACAGCAAGGGGTTGGCTAGGGACACAAACACAAGTGTCAGAAGCTGTAAATGTTGAATTGTGCACAGAGAGATGACAACTGAGGCCTGGACAACCCAAATGGTATCATGGACCTAGTGGATGCACACACATGCGGCGCACAATGGCGCTATTTTTTAGTAGGACAAAAAGTGGAAAAAACACAGCTTTGGCCATAACTCCCTACAGACACGTCAGAACGACAAGTCGTTTTAACCAGAACGGCCGAATCGACGGGAGCTACGTCCTGATAGGCTACACGCCTATGTGTTGTCCCACAGTACATATCTAAAAAATACGAGAGTCTTCTGGGTGCCCGTTGTCGTAGGCAGCCGTTCGACTGCCACCGTCGCCAGTCTCAGAGATCTGCACGTGAATGGACATGAGCCGGAGGGGTCACCGTTAGCTGTGTAGGACACACACAACAACACTCCCCCATGACCGGAGGGTGAAACACGTCCGTGTACATGCAGAAACCAACGCTGTACAGAGCAGGAAATGCATAGCCGCTACAGGCAGCAAGCACAACACACGCAAGATGACACATAAGGAATCAACCTGCAACAGGGATGGGGCAGAGTTCCACGGATCGAGTGGCCGTATGAAACTTCGAACGGCCCAGAGCCTTGGTCAAAAAATCTGCACACTGCCTGTCAGTGCCCACGTGGATGACTCGGATCTCACCATGATCAACCAGATCACGCACAAAGTGGTGCTTGATATTGATCTGCTTTGTGTGTGCATGGAACACACGTGATTTCTTGGCGATGGCCTTCGCGCTCATGTTGTCACACTGGAGGACGACGGGGGGACGGACTGACGCAATTCACACAACAGATGGACGAGCCAGACACACTCCGCTGTACCGATTCCTAGAGCAACATACTCTACCTCCGCAGTGCTACGTGTGATGTACACCTGCTTCCCACTTCGCCAGGACACTGCGGTGCCTCCAATGAGAAAGATGTAGCCGGTGCGGCTCTTTCCATCCGGACTCCACGCCCAGTCACTGTCTGTGTACCCATCGAGTACAACGGACACTTGCTCGCGAAAGCACAGGCCAAAATGTGCAGTGGACAAGATGTAGCGCACACACCGGACTGCGGCCTCTAGTGTTCGCTGGCGTGGAGCCTTCGAGAACTGAGTAAGCATGTTGATAGTGAAGGCAATGTCGGGCCGTGTCGTGGTGGCCAAGCCATGAGCAAGCCGATGACTCGCAGGTACAGGGTCACATCGACTGGCTCCCCTAGGTCAGCTGGGTCATCCACCTTCAGGGCGACCTGCCCCTCAGCGGTCATGGGCATGGAGGCTATGCGGACAGCAGCGAGAAGGTTGGCAAAACTCTCCCCCACAGTCTCTGTGTAGCATCCTTGATGAACACGGAGTGTGCAGTGAACTCGGTCGCGCAAGATCTCCATCCCCAAAAAGACAGAGGCCTCACCAAGATCTTTCATTTTGTAGGCCGAGGAGAGAACGGCCTTGGCAGCGTTTACTGCTTCCAGGTTGGGTGAAGTGATCAGAAGATCGTCCACGTAGACAAGGATGGCAGCGAGCAGTGCTCGGGACTGTGAGAGGAACAGGGATGGGTCAGCATCACTCTGAACATACCCAGCGCGTCTTAGCGTGTTGGTGATCTCCTGATTCCACCAGCGAGGTGACGGTTTCAGGCCGTACAAGGCCTTCCCACAGACGATACATGCGACCAGTGCTATCCTCAAACCCGGGTGGCTGGACCATGTAGATCTCCTCCTCAAATTCCCCGTTCAGGAACGCGTTGTTGACATCCATCTGATGGAGTTCCCAGTCGTGCTGTGCCACTCGGCTCAGCAGCATGAGCGTGGTTGTCATCTGCCCAACAGGGGAAAAAGGTCTCGGTGTAGTCCACGCCAGGGACCTGAGAGAAGCCTTTTGCTGTCAGGCGTGCTTTGTAGCGCTCCACGGTGCCGTCTGGCTTGACCTTTTTGCGTAGAACCCACTTGACCTTGATGGCCTTGCGGTTCTTTGGCAAGTCTACCAGCTTAAAGACGCCGTGCTCTCGGATGGCATCGAGCTCAGCCTGGCAGGCAGTGCGTCACTGCTCAGCGTCGGGGGCTGACAAGGCCTCAAGCATGCTGGTGGGATCAGGAGACAGCACTGGTGCATTGCGTGCAGCCAGGGCATACGCCGCAGAGGGAGGGTCGACCATCACCATGGACTCAGCGGCGTCACCAGCAAGACAGCGCTCATTAGCAAGTAGTGCCATACCAGTGGCATAGCCAAGGTGAACCTAAGCGAGGCCGTGAGCTCTCAGGCCGAGGGCCTTCATGCCCGGGTCACCACTGACGACGCTGCACATGGGGTGAGGGCGGAGACGTCCGCCGGGTGCCTGTGTGTAGGGGTCCGACAGGACAAGAGCAGTGGAGCTGCTAACTCACATGCCGGTGTGGACTGCACGGTAGGCACGCCACTTGAGACTGGCGTGGCCTCAAGAGCCGGGGACTGGCCCACGGCAAACATAGGCACGTCCGCGGCCAGAGGCAGGGACGGATTTGAGCGAGACGTAGACGCGGACGCAGGATAAGGCTCAGCCTCAGACGTGGAAGCAGGCGCAGGATCAGACAGAGCCACAAACGTGGAGGCAGACTCGGACGCAGACTTGGACACGGGAGAGAGTGGAGAGTTGGGGGCAGAGGAGCAAGCCGCAGATGGGGCGGGTCTGGGGTGCCGATGGACACAACCTCTCGGGATAGCCTCTGGAGTGTCGGTGATGGAGTGACTGTACTAGCCGGTGGCGTGCCAACTGGGACAGGGGCCTCCCCCACACTACGGGGTCCGACACACCTAGGAGCATGACCAGCACGCAGAGCGTGGAGGCAAGCTAGGTTGCAAAAGGCGAGATCCTCGAAGAAGAGAGCGTCACAGGACTCCATGATGCGACGTCGCTTAGGGTCCTAAAACTGCCAGGCCTTTGACCGCGGGGCGACACCGACAAAGGCGCAGATGCGGCACCGTGGAGAGAGCTTGCTCCCCTGCTACTCTGGTGTGAGCCAGACGCAGGCAAGGGAGCCCCAGACACGTGCCAGGCGCAGATCCGTGCGACGCCCGTACCACAGCTCGTAGGGCGTTCTGTGACCTGGGAGGGGGCTGTGGGGAATGCGGTTCTAGACCCATGTCATGTACGCCATGCCCTCGAAGGAAAAGGCCTAAGGCATAGCGCTGTCGGCACGCATGGCACGGACCGCATCCTCCATGGTGCGGTTCCATCGCTCTAAGACTCCGTTCTGCTGGGGGGTGGCGGGAGCGGAGAGGTTGTGGAAGACACCAAGCTCGGTGAAGGAGCGGGCCATGTCACTGAGGTACTCGCCGCCGCGGTCCGAGCGAAAGGTCTGAAGGCAATGGGGAGACTGGCGCCCGGCCATGACCAGCCAAGTGCGAACCGCAATGGTGGCATCGCTCTTCTGACGCAGACTGTAGACCGAGAGTATATGCATGAAGTCATCAGTCAACGTCAGGACGTAGCGACCGCGATCCTCCTGAAACTCAACAGGGAGCGGACCCATGAGGTCGGAGTGGACAAGCTCCAGGGGCCGACGAGCCTTGGAGAAAGACGCATGATAGGTGGACCGGTGCATTTTGCCTTCAGCACAGGCCAGGCAGTCGGTCGTGGGCGGCGCCTCGAAGGACGCCGCATCAAGACCGAGAGCAGGCTGAGTGCGGATCAGCCTTTCGACAGCCCCCAGGTGCACATGACAGAGGCGGCGGTGCAGGAGACGGTGGTGCTCGGGGGATAGAGCACCAGCGATGAAAACACGAGCAGTGGGAGACAGGGACAAAGGGGGGGGGCACTCGCAGAGGACCCAGAGATGTGATGCAGATCATCGATGACCGTCCCACTGAGGAAGATCTCCACGGTGTCGCGCACAAAGATGCACGCATCGACAGCTGTGTGCGTGACACCCAGGCCCATCTTGGTGCAAGCACGGACAGCCAATAGGCTGAGTTCTAGATCAGGGACAAAGTGGACGTCGGAGATGTATACGGGACCAGCGGGCCCGGTGAACTGCACAACCCCAACACCTAAGACAAGGACCTCATGGCCAGCTGTACTGCGAACAGAGCAAACAGTGCCAACAGGATGCAAGACGAAGGCGTCAAGTCGACATGTCATGTGATGGGTGTCACCAGAGTCAACGACCTAGGTGGCGTTGGTGACACGCATACACGGGGCAACGTGGAACTCGGCTCGGCAGTAGGACGCTCAACGGGGGACACGACAAGGCAACCAGTGGAGCGCACATGAGAAGCATGCAGCCAAGACACATCATCAGGTCCGTCACGCGCACACGGCTGGTCATGGGGACCACAGGCATCATCACGCAACAACACAGTCAGTCCACAAGCAGTGGGACCCCCCGACTCAGTCAACTCACTCGCACCTCCCTGAGATGAGCGCAAGGCGAGAAGCTGGTGTAGCTTGGCGATCATCCTGTCGTGTTCGGCGAGCGCTTGATCGTGAGGATCCGCAGAGGAGCCTGCTGTGGCGAGCGGATTCCTCGGGGACGGCTGCGGTAGTGGCGACCGAACGGGCGGTCACTCCGGACGTCTGGCGCATGCGCGCCTCATGCGCCTGCAGCAGCCAACTGGTGACCTTGGCCCAGTCCAATGGGCGGCCAGTCAGGCGAGTGCAGTCGGGATAGCGATGATCACCCCCACCATTGAAACATACGAGCCAGCAACCCGTCGTGCTGCCGGAGCCGCTGCTACCACCGTTGCTGCTGCTGCTACGGCTGACACTGCTGGTGCTGGTGTCACTGCTGGTCCCGCCGTTGGAACCACTACC
>SZWC01011187.1:3532-27457 GCA_023375785.1 Penium margaritaceum | reverse complement strand
TCCTCCTCCCAATCACACCCATCACTGTAGAGCAGGGCACGAGGGCACGAGGGCAGAGGAGGGGGGTAAGCGAGGGGAGGGAAGGAGGATAGAGCGAACAGACAGCCAGTGCAGGATGTCAGCGCCTGCTACTGTCAGTCGCGAAAGCTGTCCACGACAGCGTACTGGCCTCATCAGGCATCACTCCGCACCTGCTGCTGCTGCGGCGACGGAAGCTGCTGTTTCCGTTGCCGCCGCTGCCGACATGCTGGGCCGGGTCCCGGCCCGCGCCATGGCCACTGGCCGTGCACAGTCGGACACGCGGCGCGGGGCTCGCGCTCCTGGCGGATGGAGGCGACAGCGCGACGCCGGGCGAGACGCGGCGCGACGGGACGCGGCGCGACGGGTCGCGCCGCGATGCTGTGACGTCGAAGGTGGTGAGTCGGAGCTGGTGGTTGTTCAGTCGACAGCTTCCAGGCTGTCAATCTATGAGCTGCTTCGCACGGTGAGTGGTTGGCCGGGGGCAACAGTTCCTCCCCGGCGAACAATTGCGGACGTTGTAACCCCCCCCCTCTCTCTCTCTCTCTGTCTCTCTGTCTCTGTCTGTCTCTCTCTCTCTCTCTCTCTCTCTCTCTCCCCCTCCCTCTCCCTCTATCTCCCTCGCCCTCTCCCTCTGCCTGCCACTACTGCCTCTCACTCTCGCTCGTTCACGAGACCGATCCTTCGTTGGAGCCCCAAGTGTTGAGCTTGCCCACGCGCTTGGATGCAGGATAACCTCGCACCGCGAGTGATGGTTGGTTGGATGTGCTGGCAGCGCATGCGCAGCGTGGCAGCTCCTGGACCAACCCCCCCGATCGCCGGTGCACTGCCGGCGACCAGGCAGGCGAAGCCTGCGGGGGCAGGGCAGGCGATCAGACAGTGACTTCGGCAATCGTGATGCGACCAAAACAGCTTGTGCCTGAGGAGTGCATTGGCAGAGGCAGTGCAACGACATAGCAGGCCCCCCATTCCCCCCCCTCCCCCAACTCCAGTAGCTTCGCCAGTGCGCATGCCGCGTCTCAGGTGTTCGGTGAGGCGCGGCAGGGCCTCGAGGCGGCGTAGATCCGAACAGATCGACGGACGGAGGGCAGAGCGTGGCCAGTGGGCGCTCGAGCGGTTTTTGGGATACATGAGCAAGGCGGACAATCGTGAAGCAACTGCCTTGCCGGCCAGGCGCGCTAGCGGCCAGAAATTTCCTGGCGCAAAAGGCAGGGTCAGCTGTCACGATTGTCACGAGGCGATGAAGAAGCAGCACGGGAAACTTGGCGAAGGATCGGTGCCAGTTGGACCAATGATGCATGTTATCATTCCGCATCTTCAGCAACGTAAATATTCGTCCGAAAAAAATGCAACCACCGAATATCGTTGTACGGAGAAGCCCTTCGTTACTTGCGGCGGACAAGAGGGAAAGCACGGAAAATTTTTTCGTGGTTTGGGGGACATGCAAGAAGTGCAGCAACAACCCATGATGCAAGTGAGAATCATGCCATACATTCGAGTTTGAAACTGAAGGGTGATACGTTTTACATTGAACCAAATAGGTTCAGCGACTTCCGGTGGTGTAAAGTGTTGGATCTTCATCGACAAACGCAATTGGTTTTCCGCTGCAATGGAAAACTTCATGCATGTCGAGGAAGAACGAACAACAACCTTTCTGTCAAGACTGCAATGTATCGGCACGCAATTTCCGCAAAGACGTCCACATTCCGGCACGACCTCACCATATTCGCAAAGACGAACAATATCCGGCAAGACGCCTAGGATCGATACGTAGGCATCCGCAACGATGATGTGTTAGCTCGCACGTTAGAAATTTTCCACAAAGACCAGTGATTTCTGCAAAGACGCCCCCTTCCTTCCAAGCCAGATGCATGACGAAACGGTGCATGCACGACGACAAGGTTGTAATACCTAGTTGTTTGCCACGACGCTTAGTTTCTGTGACGACGACAAAGTTCCATGAAGACGCCATATTTTCCTTTGACACGTCAACACGGCGTAAACCGTTTCTGCTAAGACGAAGCCAATGCTGCGCCGACGATAGAATGCCTGCACCATGTTCATACATTCCGCTGCGACGACGCGTTGTCAAGGCATGTATCCGCGGAGACGTCCTAGATCTGCAACGACGTAGCGTCTCCGCCAAGACATAACATCGTCACAAATCATACCGTTTGCGCGAAGACATTGCATGGATACCTCAAGCAGTGTCACAACGAGACGTGCCGCCACGACGAGACCTTCCGCCAAGACGACAGATCTTCGCACCGACAACGCGCTTCCGCGCTGACTGTTTTTTTTCATTCGTGGCATGAACATCGCATGATCTTTTCCACGTCATCGTTGTCATTGCTGTCAAAGAAATTCCACCAAGACGGTAGCGCTTCCGCTAAGACAACGTCATGCTGCTTCGATGACAAAAGATTCGCGCGGACGACACGCTTCCACTAAGGAAGAGTTTTGCAACATAACGACATTCCACAAGGACGTCCTACTTCTGCAAGGACGATGCGGCGCCGCCAAGACGACGCTTTATCATACCTATAGTCGTCTGCACGAGAGCACTCCATGTAAGGTTCGGCCAGCCCATCAATTGTCTGCTGCGACGTCGCACTGTAACGAAGACGACGCGCTTCCAGCAGGAAAGCATTCTTCCGCAACGACACGTTCCGCCACGACGACCAATTTCCGCGCCGACGACATGCTTCCGCGTAGACTGCATTTTTCTATCCGTAGCATCAACAACGCGAACACAATGCATGAACTTTTCCTCGTCATCGTTGCCATCGCAGCGAAAGCACATCCACCAGGACGATAGCGCTTCCACTACGACAACGTCATGCTGCTTTGATGACAGATGATCCGCGCCGACGACACGCTTCCAGTAAGGCAGCGTTTTGGAACACAACGATATTCCACAAAGACGACCGAGTTCTACAAGGACGACGCGGCTCCGCGAAGGCGACACTTTTGCATATCTTATGTCGTCTGCACGGAGATACTCCATTGTCTGCTGCGAAGGTTCAGCACATCAATTGTTTGCTGCGACGTCGCAGTGTCACGAAGACGGCGCACTTCCAGTAGGACAGCATTTTTACGCAACCAGACGTTCCGCCAAGACGATTAATTTCCGCCAAGACGACGCGCTTCCACGCGGACGGCCTTTTTCGATCCAAAGTATCAACAACGTGAACAGGATCCATGAACTTTTCCGCGTCATTGGTGTCGTCGCTACGAAAGCACATCCACCAAGACGGTAGCGCTTCCGCTACGACAACGCTATGCTGCATCGACTGTGCGACTCCGCTGGGTTGCCTGTTTTCGAATGTAACAGATGTCTTTCGGGACAATGTGCTACACAGCAGTTCCGCGAAGACGAGTCCCAACCGTCAGAGCGGTACCGCGCTCAAGGACTCACTCCGCACAGGTTATTTACGTACTCGCCTGTGTTAGTTTTTTAGTCTGCGCCATTCTTTCAACTCGAGTTTCTGCTCCAAGCACGCTCAGGCGTGCTTGGACTTAGTCGTAGCCATGTTTCAGCAGTCAGCAACATCGGCTTTCTCTTCTCAGAAGGTTGACGCCGACCGCGGTAGCTCTTCAGGAAGCCAAGTCCCTCAGCCGCACGCGACTTTTTTCCCGACTTTCCCGGAGCAGTCTTTCCCAGCGAATAGCGCCGTGTACTCGCAGTTCTCCGTTCCACCTCCGCCGAGCACCTTAGATCCACGCCAGCAGTTTGGTGCTGCCCCACCGCCCCCGTTCGCGGTGACTCCTCAGGTCGCCGCGTCCCTGTTGAACTCCTACCTTCGGTCGACTGCAGTGCCAGTGAATGCTGCCGCAACTTTTTGTCCGCCAGTTCTTGGAACGCAGCAGAACGTTCCCGGTAGTCTACCAGTTCCGTCGAGCTCGCAGCAGAATGCTTCCGCCGGTGGCAAGCAGGGGCAATTTTCGCGCGGACAGCCGGCCCAGCGCCCCCAACTGAACATGAGCGACGACTTTGTGGACCCCAGTCTCAGTAAGTGTATATGAATGTTTCGTTTTTAAACACTGACCGTAGGAAAAGAAGCCGTCTAACGTAAACTAATGTGCAATTTGCAGACTTGAGCCAGTTGGCTACTGAAGCTGATGTCTGGGTACGGAAGCATCAGGGAAAATCCTTTTGCATTGTTTACGCTCGCTGGAGAAGCGCGAAGAAATTTTTAATGTTTCTGAACAATGGTGAAAACTCTGGAACGTGGACGGACATGCTGAAGTTTGAGAGGGTCAGTCCGTCAACTCTGTGGCTGTTGAAACAAGTCCGCCGAGCACAGCATCTCATTCGAGGTGCGAAGGAGGGCGAAAAGGCTCTGTTGCCAAATGTGACAATCGACATTGAAGCCTTCTTCACACTCCCATGGGTCATGCTCAATCCGTACAAGAAGCTTGAATCGAAACTCTGTGACTTCCTCATTCAAGATGGCACGGAAGAAGGAAAAGACATTACCAGGCCCACTTACCGTTCCTATCTGAACTGCGAAGTGGTCAGCCACTTCAAAAGATGGAAGCAGCCGGTAAGTTTCTGGACGTTTTTTTCTGTTTTTCAACGTTCTATTTTTTTTGCTTCTAACTTTTTCGTACACCGAACTTCATGCAGAAACTCAAAAAGAGTGAAAGAAAGATTCTCTGGAGCAACAGGGTCAGACATGCAGATTCAGACTCGGGATACTCGGAGGTGAGGTTCGGTGTGGTGTTGCTTTTGCATTTTCAAAGTCAACCAGTTGAAGTTGTAGAAGTTGTGAAGAAATATTTGCTTTCCTTTCCAGGACGATGCCATTGAAGCTGATTCCGACGATGATGAAGATGATGATGAAGATGTGCAGTTTCTTGAAGGTAGAAGACGAAATCGTGTGACAAGGAGAGCTGTCGCCGCTGCTGCAGCATCGACTCTCGACGCTAACTCCGGTAGTGTCGGGAGTGCTGATACCGGCACCACTGCAAAACATGGGACAGGAAGAACAGCAACTTCAGCAAGAACTAGAAGAACAGCAACAACTGAAAGATCAGGCAGAGTCCAACGGTCGCCAAGAATGGTTGGATCTAGTGGCAGAACTGGTGCTGTCGCTGTCGGTGCGACTGGTGAAACTGGAATCTCTGGTGTTACTGGTGCTTGTATGGGTGAAACTGGTGTGGCTGCTGGTGCTGGTGGAGCTCTTGGGGCGGACAGGGAAGGTCGGGTGACCAAGTTGGATGGTGCTGACGGGGTGGATGGGATCAGTGGGGCATCTCGGAACGTCTGGGAAGCATCGTCCGGTGGCGATGTTGGGATTGCTGGGGTTTCTGGGGCTGTCGGAGCTGGCGGGATTGGTGGTGCTGATGGAACTGATGCTAAATTCGGTTCAGCCGGGGCTGTCGGGACCGGTGGTGATGTTGGGAGAACGAAAGAGAGTCCTACCCAGCCTGTCGAGATGAGTCAGTCGATAGGTGCAGCCGTGCTGTCGTATGTGTCTCCAGCGGTTGACTCCACAACCGCGGCAGCCGGTGCGCCTTGTTCAACTGGTGTAGCAGGTACGACTGGAATGTATCAGTCTGTTGATCTGAACGGTCCTGAGGATGGATCTGCCGGGTTTGACGGGACGGGCAGCTTAAACATGATTGGGTTACTGAACGGCACAGTTGAGCCGGAAGAAGATGTCGGGCCGCAAGGTGCCACGCGAGGTGGACTGGACGGACCTGGTGGGTTGAATGGGCCTGTTACGACAGGTGCGAAAGAGGCAGAAGGCGACCTGCCTGGTGGTTTGGTTGGAAAGGGTGCGGTTAGTGAACAAATCGGGTCTGGAAAATAGGATGGATAAGGGAAGGGAGATACACCCCAGGAGACGGCGCGGACAGATGAACGGGGCAACGCCTCAGGCGTCAGCATTCCTGGTCAGCCTAACAACGTGGTAAGTTGTTCACCTGAATGTTTTTCTTTGTTTTCCAGTTCAAATATAAACTCTTATGAATTTCTACCGCCTTTTGTAGGTTCTGCAAGATTTTGCGAACCGGATCTTCAACTCTGACTCCGCGCCAAAAGAGACGCTTTCTGTTGAAGACTATCCTGAATGTGCTGGTAAACAGAGGTCGGATGATCAACTGCTGGTGAACATACCTTTTGACATCTGTGAAGATCCTTTCAAGGAGATGGATGACATCATCGAAGACGCCGACCATGCTCTTGACGAGCTGGCTTCGAATTTCAAAGCGTGGACAAAAAGTATGAGGCGGATTCTGTCTCGGGGCAAGCTTCTCAGGAACAAAGGCAAGTGACCAAGAAACTTGTCCAACATTTATGTCAAAGATTTGTCAAAGTAATGTTTTATTTGGTGCAGATCCGATGCTGAGTGGGCAGTGGGCAAGCAAGTGGGTGGAGACTACAGAGAAGGCCAAGGTGAGATTGCCATTGTGAATGTGTTGATGACGGTTCTTATTTTGACTTTGCTCTTTCATTTTGTACAATACAGAACATAGTAAGTGAAATGTTTTTGTTTCCTTTCATTTTGCAAGCAATATTCAACACTGTCAAAGATTCAGCTGAAGCCATGGGGACAGTGAAAGGAGATGAACCTAACGCAAGCGACCCAATAATTCCTGCGAAAAGTAAGAACCAGTGTCTGTCAATTCCAACTACTGTCAATGTCAACGTTTGTTAATGCTGTAGCTGATATGTGTCCATTGACTTGCAGGGAAGGATGTCAGTGCAACACCCATTGCGGCAAGAACTCGGCAGAAGCATCCTCTGGATGAAGAGAAGCCATCGAAGAGAGGGCGGAAGAAGAAGGAAGGGTGATCGTTGAAAGGGTGGAAGCAGTAGATTGATAATTGAAATGTACACCGGAACACAGTGGATTGATGATTCCATTTGACACTCGGCAATGTTGATATGAACATCAACATTGGTGTACAGTATAGACTGCTAGTAGGTATACTTTAGCACATAGTTGTACATATCTGTCAAACTATGCAATCGGAATTGTAACCTTTGTAATCAATTTGACCTGAAGAAGGAAAGGTGATCGTTGAAAGGGTGGAAGCAGTAGATTGATGACTGGAATGTACACCGGAACACAGTGGAATGATTTTTCCTTGACACTCGGTAATGTTGATATGAACATCAACATTGGTGTACAGTATAGACTGCTAGTAGGTATACTTTAGCACATTGTTGTACATATCTGTCAAACCATGCAATCGGAATTATAACCTTTGTAATCAATTTCACTTATGGAATTATGGAATGGTAGGAGTTTGTGTGTACCATTAGTGTCTACTTCGTACCTTTAATTCTAGAATCGTATGTAGAATACTAATTCTGTACATTAAGAAAATGTAGATAGCTGTGTTCACATTCACAACCAAGTGTTTATGTAGAAAACTACAACCAAGTGTTTATGTACAGAAATACATGAAAAAGAAATGTAGAAAGCTGTGTATATAAACCGTACATTTATGCCAAGTGTTTATCCCAAGTACATATGGTTGGGAAATAAACCTGAAATATGTAAGCTAAATGTGTAAAGCGAACCAAGCCAAGTACTAACCAACCCAAGTACCAACCGTCCCAAGTACCACCCCGATTATTAACCAAGCAACCTAGACAAGTACCAATGCTAAGCAAGCACATGAACCAACCAACCAAGCTTCGTTGGTTTTGGCGTGGTTGGTACTGGTACCAACCCTTGTAAGCAAACAAAGTACCAACCAACCCAAGTAAATTTGTCTATGTTCCTTTGCATAACGTGTCATAAGTATAGGTGAGCCACGCAGGTAGGTTTGTTCATTGGTGATGTTGTTTACAGTTGTACATTACCTCCATGATGTTGTTTACGTTCAACCGCATAACATGTAATAAATTTATGCCTTAGGTGAAATGAAACATTGTCAACCCATCATATGGAAAGAGTCTTTGGATAATAACGAACGTCACATGTTAATCATCGTGAAGAATATCAACATTTTGAGCATTTCGCACAAACTCATCTACCTCTGACTCAGGGATGAATCCGTAGATTTTATCCTTGTTCTTCCGGAAGTTCCAATAAGCAAAGATCAATCGAGTCATCTCCATCATGTTGTCCATCCGGTACATCAGCGTTTGGAGAGTAAATCGTTGGATGAACCGATTCACCTGTTCATTTGCCGATGTGTTCACTCCTGCAATCAACACCTAAGATTGATGAGTGTCACAAATTACCAAACAAAACACAATGAATGGAGTGAAAATAGATGGAAACAAAAACATACCTGCTAGGTGGCTGTACATGTCAGGGCTGAACGCTGGAGAGCAGGTATGCTTCGCACTCTCCATGTGGCCGAAGTGAAATCAATCACATAAGAATCTTGTTGTCTTTAGAAGATGAGGACACCGACCTAGGCAGTACGTGTGCAGTTTACACGCATTGTCATAGAAAATGAATTGTGGACGGTTGTGCTTGTCAAACCGTGTCAAAAGCGTCGTAAAAAAATCGTTTGGAGATTCACCAGCGACCATGACATGAAATCCATAAATGATGAGATATGGACACACGACAGTGAAGATGCCAGTGGTGCGATGACTCGCCTCAGCACTTGTAGAGTCGTTTGCATCACACTTCAAGTCATCTTTTGCGTGCAGACTTTTCCCATCTTCATTCTCGAGATGTCAAAACTGTGGCCTCATCCTTTGCACCTCCCAATGCGGGTAACAAGCTGTTCTCACTTCTTGAACTGGCCCTTCAACATCGACTGCATCTTCTTGTGCCTGCAATTAAACTTATAAACATTAATTCACATTTCAGCCTTCACTATATAGTGTCAATTTTAGACAACAATGTTTGCAAGTAAATAAACGTACCACCATCACGCTCGTATCATACTGAAGCATGACTTGTTCAACGACGTTTGAAAGCGCACTCGGCAAAGTCTTTCTCGCCAACGACCACACACGTCCGTCAAGCTTGGAATGTTGCACAAGTGTTGTCTTTATGTGATGGTCAATGACCTTAGCCACAATGGGCATGTGGTCAATGACGTTCTCCCACTTTGTCACAGTCATGTCTTCAAGAGTGTGCATGAAGGTCTTCAAATCTTCGTATGCTTCCGCATGCATGAGACATGTGTCCACACCCCATGTGCCCAAGGTGTACAAGAAGTTGTCGTAAGGCTTGCTTGCCATGAAACACTGCCAAGATATGATGATTTTATGTTATTCTCATAAATTGATCATCATCATTGCAGTAAACATGTAACAAAGATATATCCCTTATTATCACTCACCTTCTCATCCGTTGTCGATCGAGGGACAAGAAACTCCGTTGTTGCCAACTGGACAAGTTCCCAAACGTTAGATGCTCCACAGGCCAGCAGCTTCGTCTTCAAGATGTCGTAGTCCCTTTGAAGGAGCACATCTTTCTCCTTTCGCTTATGAGAAAAGTGACTCAACAACCTCCTTGCAGATACATCTGTCACAACACGTCTCGGAAGAACTTTCCTGGGCACAACATAGCCCGAAACAGGTTGCGTAAAATACGGTCGTTCAACTTAGTCTCCATTGCGGTTGGTTAATGCTGTACCATCACAGATGAGCATCTTTGGGTGGGTGCCACATTGATTACAACATGTTCCAAGACCTTCCACCTGTATGAGGCGGACAAATGCTTGTATCGCCTTTGCCAACGTTGTTCTACATGAAAATTGCAGATCCATTGTAGCCTTTGAGAAAAAATTCAACGACTCATAAATGGAAGACAGTGATGTCCCATTGCAAGCAAAGGTAAGCAACCAAAGAAGTGCCGCATGGGTGAATGCCGTTGCCGCTGAAAAGATCCTCTTCTCTCCCGTCAGGAAACACAATGCACTTGCACAACTCCGTGCGGTAGAAGTTGACGTTCACCTGAAATGATTACAAAGATGTATCATAAAGAATGTTACGATGATGTCTATCCCAAACAGGAAAGGACAAAATCTTGGGGATTAAGGTTTAGGGTTCAGAGAACTTACAAACTTCGAAGGATTAGATGTGTCATGAAGCTTGATAGGTCTTGAATCCATCGTCCATTGATGACCACATGGACATTCAGGCTTCGTTGGGGTTGGTGCATTCAAAACAAACTCGTCGGCTTGCGTCATTGCCGCCAAAAGGGTTGCATCTCCCATGTCTCCTCCCCTTGAAGGATGAAGACTTTTGTGCACATCCACCCTTTGGAATGAACGTACACGTGGCCACTGACATACTGTCCACTCTCTGTGCACATGCCCTTCCTCCGCACACCCTACTTCTTTACAAATCAAACACACACGTGCCTCCTTTTCCACCAACAAAATGCGTGGTGCTCGCTCCTCTTCCAACAAGGGAGGCACAACCCACTCCGCACAGTNGCGGTGGGCTTGTAAAACAGTCAAATGCTTCTCACACCTCCCACCTCCGTTGTCACATGAACAACGGAATTCTCCTTGGATGTCTCCCTCCATCAAGCCCCATCCCACTACCCTTGCTCCCTTCATTGAAGCGCAAACATCAAGTATCGAAAAGCAAGGGTTCTCATTCTGCGACACTTTCACCTCCACGACCACATCCTTCTCAAGACAACTGTCAGTGAGAGGTCTACACAAGTTATCCTTCGCCCAAATCATGTGAACACACTCCTCCTTCTGACCCTTGTTGCATGTGCATGCAACTCCTCCACCCCATTGTTTCCACACATGCACAGGCATCGCATACTGAGCAGGCGGACTTGGTAAGGGAAGGCACGGTACGAGGATCTCCTTTGCCTCATGGTCAAAGTCAGGTAGCAATGCACACGAAGTTGCAATTCGTTGAATGAAGTTTGCTTCCTTAAACTTCTCCAAGTCGCTGATAAACTTTTGAGATACAGTTGTTGTTGTCTGTCCTTTGTCTAACTTTTTCAACTTTCTTTGTCGCAAATGTCGCTCCTCAAAGACATAATGGGGGAGGTTCTTGAACAGGCGGATTCGCGCAGCACTTGGTGTCTGCAATATACGAACGAAGGAAAACATCACTTAGTGCTTATCTTGTGTCCCACGACATACATCAAAAATTCTATTTTGCTTAAGCTTACAATACGACGTGGTTGACGATGTCCTTGTCTTCTGGGCGGTCGATGTTGCGGCGACGAGTCCGCGACACGTGAGGAGACAGCTTCTTGATGAAGTGCTTCACCAACAGAGGCCCCATCGTTCGAAGTCTGGCTTCCTGCCACTCTTCCATTGTCTTGACCAACAGGTCCATTTGCTGTGCCGTTTGGACCTATGGGGATCCCAGCAGCCCTCAACACAGCACAAAATGCTTCAAAAAGGGTTGTGGGAGGAGGTGAAGGCGTGGGAGGTGGAGGCAGGGGAGATGATGCCCTAGGATGTTTGGGCATGTCAAAACAGCAAGGTTTCAGCAGTGGTTTACCAACGTTGGGTTTGCAATGAGGACACACTCGCTTAGACGGGTCTTGTGTCCACGTGTCTCTCTCCTCATCACGTATGAAAAGACTCTCGAAGTCGGTGACCTTCAACTTCATGACAACACACCTGAATGCAACAACATACCTTCGTTGAACACATTTGTTACATTACAACTTATACAGAATGAGAAAGAGTTAAAAAGTTAATTAAACTTACCTTCGACAATACCAGCGTATGCATCCAGCAGCATTCTCCAGTCTTGATTCACCATCACGCTGACGACGTGCAGTGCTGTGTCTCCCTTTGTAATCCTTGTCTGGGCATACCCATAGCCCTCCATTTCTGACAAGGAGTGCTTCCTCATTGGTATCCCGAGTACAACGTCCTTTCACAAAAACTTGCGGGGGGAAACGATTTCGCGCATTTTTGTAAGTGTCAACAAGAACTTTGAAGTTCCACTTCTTTCCTGTTTCATTGCAGATATGACAACGCACGTTTAGTCCCGAAGTGTTGTCCGCAATGATGCGCATGTCCGCCGGCCATCGAACACGGGACCGGGCTTCAGGCACAGTTGGACGCGGAGGTGGAGGCCGCATCTGCAAAGTTCAAAGGAAACATAACAATAACACCAAGGTTAAAACATGGAGTAGAATACTCATGACATGACAAGACAAACATGGAGAAAAAGCATGAACGAACGACACAATAGAGAGAAAATCACATGAACAATATGGAGTAGAATCATAGACCAATGAGACAATGGATAGAAATTGCAAAGGAGAAGATGGTGGAAAGAGAGGGTAATGGGGGGGGAGATGGTAGTGATGGAAAGAGAAGCCCACGCAATCTGGAGTGTCCTTGGAGGGGAATAGAAGTTGGAGGGCAACATCACTGTATAGGTCTAGAGATGGCCAAACTCTACATTGAAGTTGAGCCCATTTGGGGGAGGAGAAGAGGAGGTAATGGTGGGGAAGAAGAGCACATAGTCTAGAGTGTCCTTGGAGCGAACAAGAAGATTGGGAGACCACCACCCTATATGCTTGAAGTTGGCACCCATGGAGGAAGGGATGTGCTAGGCATACCTTGACAAGGTGTTCTACTCTTGGGGAAACACTTGATAGCGTCGGGAGCCGCCCGGCGTAAGAGTGCTTGCACGTTCTACAAAGGCATATATGCTCCGGGAAGACACGGTTGTGGCAAAGAACCGTGGAACGGTGCGGAAAGGATTCAACCGCGCGGATGTACAATGGCGCGGCGTGCACCTATCTTCGTGGAAACGGTCATCGTGACAGAAAAGATTAATCGATGCAGGTTGAACTGAACTTCGTGGCGCAATCTGTACCTCGCGGAAAACATTAACGGCGTGGAATTCTACCATCCTGGTGGAATTGTACCATCCTCGTGGAAATGTGGTCGGCGCAGCAAACGGTCAACCGTGCAGAAAGTCAGTAACGTTGCAAAAGAGACGGATGTAAAGTAATGGATCTACGCGGAATGTTTTGAACGGCCTTTGTCAACGTTGCAGAATAGTCCTTGTGGAAAAGTCCGTCGGCGTGGAAACGTTTCAACCGTGTGGAACAATGCCAACGTAGCATAACACACTACCATACAATAGTGCATCCTCGCAAAACCGCTCAATCCTCGCGGAAGGTATAAACGTTGCAGATTCGCCCTTAAAGTACATTCAATCGGCGCGGAAAACTTTCAACCGCGCGGAAAAAATGCAACGTTGCAAAAGAGACTAATACACAATCGTGTTTTCGCGCGGAACCGCTCAATCCTCGCGGAAAGACATGAACGTTGCAGAACAAATGACTTGCTTGCTTACGTTGCGTCGACATGAACGCCTAGCGAGAGTGAGAACACAAACGGAACGTGTAATTTACCGCGCGGAAACGTGTTGACGTTGCAGAATCGTCCTTGTGGAAACTACGGTCGTCGTAAAACAATTGCAACCGTGCGGAAAAATGTCAACCATGCGGAAAAACATGAACATTGCAGAATCGTCCTTGTGGAAACTACCGTCGGCGTGAAAAACTTGCAACCGTGCAGAAACCTGTCAACCTTGCAGAAGAGACTGATACACAATCGGGTATCCGCGTGAAATCTCTCAATCCTCGCGGAAAGACATGAACGTTGCAGAATCGCCCTTGTGGAAACTACCGTCGGCGTGGAAAACTTGCAACCGTGCAGAAACATGTCCACCTTGCAGAAGAGACTGATATACAAGTGTATCCGCGCGGATTCACTCAATTCTCGCGAAAAGACATGAACGTTCCACAATCGTCCTTGTGGAAACTATCGTCGGCGTGGAACAATTGCAACCGTGCGGAAACATGACAACTTTGCAGAAGAGACATATACAATCGTGTATCCGCGCGGAATCACTCAATCCTTGCGGAAAGACATGAACGTTGCAGAATCGTCCTTGTGGAAACTACCCACTGCGTGGAAAAGTTGCAACCGTGCGGAAACATGTCAACGTTGCAAAAGCGTGGGTGTGGTAAACTTTCAACCGTGCGGACATAGGTAAACATTCCGCAACCCATGTTGCGGAATGAGGTGAACCCGAATAAGAACTGGTACAATTTTGCAGGAGACGCCAAAGCATGCCTAAAGGAGCACAATATGAAACAAAGAACTACACCTGGGTACATGGGAAATAGATCGACGTCACCAGGGTCAAGCGGACGACTAACCTCGGTAAATGAACTACACCTAGGTAAATGAACTACACCTAGGTAAATGTACTACACCTAGGTAACCGGTAGCCCTAAACTGTGCCGTAACCAGATGGACGAGCCGTAAAATGTTTCTAGTAGCCCTACACTAGCCCTAATTCACTGTGCATTTGGTTTCATTTAATTCCCCGTGGTGAATTTCCCCCATGGCCCGGAGCTGTGTGCGCACCCACTGTTCTTCCGGTGTGCTCGACGGAATCAGGTTCAATCAGAACCAGATGGACGAGCCGTAAAATGTTTCTAGTAGCCCTACACTATCCCTAATTCACTGTGCATTTGGTTTCATTAAATTCCCCGTGGTGAGTTTCCCCCATGGCCCAGAGCTGTGTGCGCACCCACTGTTCTTCCGGTGTGCTCGATGGAATCAGGGTCAATCGGAACCAGATGGACAAGTCGCAAAATGTTTCTAGTAGCCCTACACTAGCCCTAATTCACTGTGCATTTGGTTTCATTAAATTCCCCGTGGTGAATTTCCCCCATGGCCCGGAGCTGTGTGCGCACCCACTGTTCTTCCGGTGTGCTCGACGGAATCAGGGTCAATCGGAACCAGATGGACAAGCCGTAAAATGTTTCTAGTAGCCCTACACTAGCCCTAATTCACTGTGCATTTGGTTTCATTAAATTCCCCGTGGTGAATTTCCCCCATGGCCCGGAGCTGTGTGCGCACCCACTGTTCTTCCGGTGTGCTCGACGGAATCAGGGTCAATCGGAACCAGATGGACAAGCCGTAAAATGTTTCTAGTAGCCCTAAACTAGCCCTGATTCACGGTGCATTTGGTTTCATTAAATTCCCCGTGGTGAATTTCCCCCATGGCCCGGAGCTGTGTGCGCACCCACTGTTCGTCCGGTGTGCTCGACAGAATCAGGGTCAATCGGAACCAGATGGACAAGCCGTAAAATGTTTCTAGTAGCCCTACACTAGCCCTAATTCACTGTGTATTTGGTTTCATTAAATTCCCTGTGGTGACTTTCCCCCATGGTCCGGAGCTGTGTGCGCACCCACTGTTCTTCCGGTGTGCTCGACGGAATCAGGGTCAATCGGAACCAGATGGACGAGCCGTAAAATGTTTCTAGTAGCCCTACACTAACCCTAATTCACTCTGCATTTGGTTTCATTCAATTCCCCGTGGTGAATTTCCCCCATGGCCCGGAGCTGTGTGCGCACCCATTGTTCTTCCGGTGTGCTCGACGGAATCAGGGTCAATCGGGACCAGATGGACAAGCCGTAAAATGCTTCTAGTAGCCCTACACTAGCCCTAATTCACTGTGCATTTGGTATCATTAAATTCCCCGTGGTGAATTTTCCCCATGGCCCGGAGCTGTGTGCGCACCCACTGTTATTCCGGTGTGCTCGACGGAATCAGGGTCAATCGCAACCAGATGGACGAGCCGTAAAATGTTTCTAGTAGCCCTACACTAGCCCTAATTCACTGTGCATTTGGTTTCATTAAATTCCCCGTGGTGAATTTCCCCCATGGCCCGGAGCTGTGTGCGCACCCACTGTTCTTCCGGTGTGCTCTACGGAATTTGGGTCAATCAGAACCAGATGGACAAGCCGTAAAATGTTTCTAGTAGCCCTACACTAGCCCTAATTCACTGTGCATTTAGTTTCATTAAACTCCCCGTGGTGAATTTCCCCCATGGCCCGGAGCTGTGTGCGCACCCACTGTTCTTCCGGTGTGCTCGACAAAATCAGGGTCAAACAGAACCAGATGGACAAGCCGTAAAATGTTTCTAGTAGCCATACACTAGCCCTAATTCACTATGCATTTGGTTTCATTAAATTCCCTGTGGTGAATTTCCCCCATGGCCCGGAGCTGTGTGCGCACCCATTGTTCTTCCGGTGTGCTCGACGGAATCAGGGTCAATCGGAACCAGATGGACGAGCCGTAAAATGTTTCTAGTAGCCCTACACTAGCCCTAATTCACTGTGCATTTGGTTTCATTGAATTCCCCGTGGTGAATTTCCCCC
This sequence comes from Penium margaritaceum, assembly GCA_023375785.1. Lineage (NCBI taxonomy): Eukaryota > Viridiplantae > Streptophyta > Zygnematophyceae > Desmidiales > Peniaceae > Penium > Penium margaritaceum. The sequence goes on along the minus strand of SZWC01011187.1, from coordinate 11,323 downwards.
ATGGTCCGGAGCTGTGTGCGCACCCACTGTTCTTCCGGTGTGCTCGACGGAATCAGGGTCAATCGGAACCAGATGGACGAGCCGTAAAATGTTTCTAGTAGCCCTACACTAGCCATAATTCACTGTGCATTTGGTTTCATTAAATTCCCCGTGGTGAATTTCCCCCATGGCCCGGAGCTGTGTGCGCACCCACTGTTCTTCCGGTGTGCTCGACGGAATCAGGGTCAATCGGAACCAGATGGACAAGCCGTAAAATGTTTCTAGTAGCCCTACACTAGCCCTAATTCACTGTGCATTTGGTTTCTTTAAATTCCCCGTGGTGAATTTCCCCCATGGCTCGGAGCTGTGTGCGCACCCACTGTTCTTCCGGTGTACTCGACGGAATCAGGGTCAATCGGAACCAGATGGACGAGCCGTAAAATGTTTCTAGTAGCCCTACACTAGCCTTAATTCACTGTGCATTTGGTTTCATTAAATTCCCCGTGCTGAATTTCCCCCATGGCCCGGAGCTATGTGCGCACCCACTGTTCTTCTGGTGTGCTCGACGGAATCAGGGTCAATCGGAACCAGATGGACGAGCCGTAAAATGTTTCTAGTAGCCGTACACTTATCCTAATTCATTGTGCATTTGGTTTCATTGAATTCCCCGTGGTGAATTTCCCCCATGGTCCGGAGCTGTGTGCGCACCCACTGTTCTTCAGGTGTGCTCGACGGAATCAAGGTCAATCGGAACCACATGGAAGAGCCGTAAAATGTTTCTAGTAGCCCTCCACTAGCCCTAATTCACTGTGCATTTGGTTTCATTAAATTCCCCGTGGTGAATTTCCCCCATGGCCCGGAGCTGTGTGCGCACCCATTGTTCTTCCGGTGTGCTCAACGGAATCAGGGTCAATCGGAACCAGATGGACAAGCCGTAAAATGTTTCTAGTAGCCCTACACTAGCCCTAATTCACTGTGCATTTGGTTTCATCCAATTCCCCGTGGTGAATTTCCCCCATGGCCCGGAGCTGTGTGCGCACCCACTGTTCTCCCGGTGTGCTCGACGGAATCAGGGTCAATTGGAACCAGATGGACAAGCCGTAAAATGTTTCTAGTAGCCCTTCACCAGCCCTAATTCACTGTGCATTTGGTTTCATTAAATTCTGCGTGGTGAATTTCCCCCATGGCCCGGAGTTGTGTGCGAACCCACTGTTTTTCCGGTGTGCTCGACGGAATCAGGGTCAATCGGAACCAGATGGACAAGCCGTAAAATGTTTCTAGTAGCCCTACACTAGCCCTGATTCACTGTGCATTTGGTTTCATTAAATTCCCGGTGGTGAATTTCCCCCATGGCCCGGAGCTGTGTGCGCACCCACTGTTCTTCTGGTTTTTTCTTGTCATATGCGTTATTTTTTCTGCAACATTGGTATATCAGCTATATAGTTCCAAATACTGGGTACATCGTGACCGAACCCTTCATTAAATTCCCCATTCCCCATGTACTAGCCTATAATTCTAAATAAACTAGAAACGTATTTAGAATTGATTCCACATCATAAAACGTTCGTTCAGACATGATCTGTAGTCCTCTCATAACATCACCACGTTTTGTCAACCATCCTTAGGTTTCCCCTGTAAACTCCCATAATGTGTACCCAGGTTCAATCTTCGCAAAGGAGTCACTTCTTGAAAAAAAAACCAAGTCAGAGTAGTCATCGTTCGAATACGGCGCGTAGGTGTGGACGTTCCACAACGTTTGCAACTCATCCGCAACGACTGCTGAATTCCATGACGTTGACAATGATCTGCAACGTTACATTACTTTCAAACTCCTGCAGTGAACGTTCCATGCCACCAGGTTGCAATGACATCTTAGTATGAGTAGTTCCGCAACGTCATGTGGACGTAGTAGAATCCACAACGACTGCATAACGAAGTAGACATGCAACGACTAAATCAATCCACGACGTTTTGTAACCTTGCAGCAAACGATTTGCCACGACGTTCGACTAACGTTGCAGACAATGAACTCATTTTACGATCCACAAAGATATATGGACGTTTCATGATGCTGCGACGTTTGCACTGTTCCACCACGACTGCGTTTCGGTGCGGATTGTCCGGATACTGGGAGCGTGTCGTGCCGGCATCAGGTTTCTGTCCGCGATCTGAATTGGCATCTATATTCCAGTTCGTACGGATTTTTCTTTGCAATTATTACGCCCCGCTCGATACCCGGGTAATTTCGTCGGAATGGAAATTACAGTTTTGTCGCTTGTTATTGAATAGTCAAGATATGTCACCCGAATCTGCGCGCAGATTCGGGTGATGATGTTCACGATTAAACTAGAGTCCAAGGACTCGTTTTTGGGCGGCTTGCGTCCGCCGCGCTCGCTGCCCGAACGCGTCCGTTGGGTCTGTACGGACGTGCGCGGTGGGGGGGTGAGAGGCGGATAAGAGGCTGAGACGCACAATGGGTGGTTGCGGAAAGTTGGCCAGTTTGGACGTTGCAGGCCATCCCTGTAGGGTCGAGGGAATGGGGCGGATGTACGTTCGAAGGGAGTGTAGGCCTTGAGAGATGGCGGACGGCACTGGGCAGCGATGTCGACCCTCACTCCACCGGGTCGACTCCTCCTCGCGCCAGGATAAGTGGCGAGGGGTGGTGATTGGCGGTAGGAGCGACACTGTAAGGTGAATGCCGATAGGTCCTTTTCGTGTAATATTTTATACTGCTGAAGTTGCACTTGCACGAGTTGCCCTTGTTTCGTTCAGTTATCCCTTATTCGCGCCTGGAAGCCTAGTACCAGTGCTATCCAAAAAGGAAATGATAAAAATGTCCAGCAGCTCGAAAATGTGGACTCGCAACATTGGCGAAACGATTGGATGGTCCTCGGAAAAAAATCCCTTCCGGACTAGATTGAAGAACCCTTCATGCTCGACTTCACTCCCAGACCTAATGACACAACAAACTATATCTAACGCCCTTACAATCGGATCGACCCTGGGCTTTGTCCAGACCGTTGCAATATCCGCTCTACGCATAGAAAACAAAGCTGGAAGCTCTTCATCGACATCGATGTGGACAGAGACTGTGGACCGAATCCCTCTGCTGAATGGTATTCTCCACTCCCCCGTACTATTGGAACATCACACTTCCATTGGATTCGTTTTCATACCTCGAAACTGCAGTACCTCACAATGTCCTACAAACATGAGCCTTCGGGATTTCCGTACCGATCCATCCCAAGCCTGAACCGTTACGCGAAGCCTCCTGCGCTCCCTCTGCTTTCGGCGGGTGTGGGTTGCGTAGGAGGCTCGAAGCGCGGCTGACAGCCAGTGTGTCTGAAAGTTGCGGCCATCTCTCATTCGATGACGAGACGGCTTGCGAAGGCGCCAGTGGACGCGGCCCTCGCATGACACATTAAACGATTCCGCCAAGGAGAAATCGCCACCGTTAACGACAGCAGCCATCAAATGGACGTCACAAATTGCCCGCCGCATGCCGCAAAGGGCGGACTTCGAAAACCCCAATCCTATCAGACATATCTCGAGGCTACCCTCATTCTGAGGACTCAACCGATCTCGCCCCGTTTCTCTGGCCTTAGAAGTTCACACCCAGTGTTATCCCGAATGAAAGTAATGTTATACCGAACGAAGCAAAGATGATTGTTACGCCGAACGGACCCTAGATGGTGAAGTAGAAGTTGCAAGGAAAAACACGATTTATAATTTGACACACTTGAGCCATTAATAACTAGCGGTAAGTGTACTTTGATGAAAAGTATAACGTGTCGAGTCTCTAGCTCCTGCTCTGAAGTCATCGTCAAAGTTCGCAGAATGGCGTTCTCGGTCTGCGTCAGGGGTTTACCCCCTTCGCAGGACTGAGGGGCAATCTTCATCAACGACCCAGAGCAGGGAGACTCGAATACTTCGAGTCTCCGTAGGCCCATATCCGTTTTTAACCAAACCCCTCGTTTTGGGACCCAAACCGGGGGTTTTACCTCGAACTCGTGTGTTCGAACGAGTTTTTTTGTTTATTTTATGTCAAAGTTCGCCGAGAACGAACTTTGATTTACGTTTTGCCGTTCTAGCGCGGAATCGTTGTGTGCGAGGCACGCTTGTGATTTCGCGCCAGCTCTCTCTCGACCTCACCCTCGCTCCCCCTATCCCTCGTCCTCGCTTGCTAGTTCTGCAAGGAGGGCGAAGGGGCGGGGGCGAGGGCACGAGGCCACGAGGCCTCGCCCTCGAGGCCCTCGTGGCCTCTCAGCCGCCAATCGGGCTGAGGCCGCGATTGGCGGCTGGCGGCTGGCCGGCCGGTGGCCAACCGGTCGCTTGGCCGGCCGCCGGCCATCCAGCCAACCGGCAGCGGGCTGGCCAGCGGCCACCAAAGTGTTGGCCGCCGGCCAGCCCTCGCTGACGCAAGGGGCGGTGCGCAACCACCACTCGCTTCAGCGAGGAGGCAGGGCCGAACTGGCCCTCCGGCTACATTCCTCCCCACTTATTATGAACCGTCCCGGTTCATGAACAACAAGTAGGATTGTCAGTCAGTGAGTCATCAACATTGTGAAAGAAAAATAATAATTTCAATCACTAGCTAAACATGAACACGTGCATGGTACTTAAACCTAAGCTACAGCTTGTCGGTCAGCACAGCTAGCGGCCTCCCCTCTTTAGGCTGGAGCGTCCGCGTGACAAACACGTTGGGCGTCCCCAACCTCCTATGGTCGCTGTCCATGAATGCTGCCCTGTGAGAATGTTGTTCACTTTTTCCACGTTTAGGTGGTACCTCCTGAGAAGATTCCAGGAAGCTTCCTAGCGTTTCTGCTTGCTAGCCTGACAGCACAGGTCTGGCTGGTTGACACACAGGTCATGCAAGGGACAGCAAGGGTAGGGAGAGACACGTGCACTTGTATCTCAAGCTTCAACTGAAGTAAATGCAGAGAGAGATAACAAATGACAGGTCCACAGCATAAATAGCCGCCGTGGCTCACGGCAGGTGGCGCACACGGCGGTGCCTGTCAAACCTGAACCGGCCCAAAACCATTGTTTTGGCCATAATTCTGCGCACAAGCATCCAAACGGAGCGCCGTCTGATCCTACGGATGCACGACGAAAAGACAGACACAACGACTGGTCACACGCCTACGTCCGGGAATAGCCGGAGAGTGTAAGAAAACAAACATGTAAATCAGCCTGACATGGCTGTCCACCGAGAAAATCCTGAAGACCTCCAAACGTAGTCCGTGGGCTGTGGGAGCCCTCTGGTACACTGGGTAGGCTGCCAGGCTGCCTCCAGCGGGTGGAGCATCACCTCAGGGAACTCTGTCTCCAGCAGGGTCCGCCTCAAGGATCTGCACGAGCATGGACACGACCGAGTGGTCACAACCAACTGTACAACTGTGTATGACTGACAACATCACAACACTCCCCCATGACCGGATGGTCCGCATGTCCATACACGTGCAGAATGCATGCCGGTGCAATACAGAGTGCTCAACAGGGACCCGGACAATCACCCACTCTCGGACAGGGGTCGCAATCTGACGGAACGAACAGCCCCGAGGAACTTCCCACGTGCCAGTGCCTTGGTCAGGAAGTCAGCGCGCTGCAAGTCTGTGCCCACCCAGACGATGGAGATCAACTGGCGCTCCACCAGATCGCGCACGAAATGATACTCAACAGCGATGTGCTTCGTGCGTGCGTGGAACACACCAGAGTTCTCAACGATCGCGAGAGCACTCTGGTTGTCGCATCGGAGGATGATGGTAGGCACGGACTGACCCAAGCACTGGAACAACCACTGCAGCCACACCGCCTCAGCGGCGCCAGCGCCTAGGGCAACATACTCCGCCTCTGAGGAGCTGTAAGCAATGCACCCCTGCTTGCCGTTGCGCCAAGACACAGCGGTGCCAACAAGCAGGAACACGTAACCCGTGCGGCTGCGTCCATCAGGACTCCATGCCCAATCGCTGTCGGTGTAGCCATCTACCACAACCGAGCACTGTCTCCAAAAGCAGAGACTGTGATACGGTGTGGAGACCACGTACCGGACGACTCGCAAAGCTGCGTGCAAAGCGCCAGCCCGAGGGGACTGACTGAACTGTGCGAGTAGGTTGACAGCGAACGCAATGTCGGGACGCGTGGTCGTGGCCAAGTACATCAGTGAGCCAATGATGCGCAAGTACAGGGTCACGTCCACAGTCTCGCCCAGATCGGCTGGGTGTGTCACCTTCAGGGCGACCTGCCCGTCGGGAGTGATGGGTGACGAGGCGGCGGGAACAGCGCCAGGGAGGTCAGCAAACCGCTCCCCCACAACCTTTGCATGTCGTGCCTGATGGAGGAGGAGTGTCCGTCGACGACGATCACGCACAATCTCCATCCCGAGGAAAACATCCGCTGGACCAAGGTCCTTCATCTTGTAGGCGGCCTGCAGGACCGCCTTGGCCTCCTTCACGGCCTCCTGTGAAGGAGACGCAATCAGGAGATCGTCCACATACACCAGAATGGCAGTGAGGTGCTCGGCTATCCGTCGGATGAAAAGTGACGGGTCGGCATCACTCTGGACGTACTCGGCCTGAGTGAGGGTGCGAGTGATCTCTCGGTTCCACCACCGGGGCGACTGCTTCAGGCCATACAAGGCCTTGTGCAAGCGCCAGACCTTGTTGTCTTCGACCTCAAACCCAGGTGGCTGGACCATGTAGATCTCCTCCTCCAAGGTGCCGTGGAGGAACGCATTGTTCACATCCATCTGGTGCAGTTCCCGGTCATGGTGAGCGACCACACCAAGCAGCGCACGAGCTGTGGTCATGCGGCCAACAGGGGCAAAGGTGTTAGTGAAGTCGATCCCCTCAACCCGCGCCCGCCGCAACTGCTCAGCATCCGTGCTCTTGGATGGCCCTGAGCTCGTCCTCACAGGCGGCCCGCCACTGCTCAGTATCCTCTCCTGAGAGAGCCTCCTTTAACGTGTCTGGATCAGGGACCGTCAAAGGGGAGCTCCGGGTGGCCAGGACACATGCCTCATGGGTCGGACGGACCGCAACTAGGTCAGCGGCAGCTCCCTGTGCAGCCTCGTGCTCGTCAGTGATTAGCTGGTGCCCAATGGGACAAGCTGGGTGCACCTCCGTGTAGGTGCCTTGGACACTTAGGCCGAGAGCCTTTGTGCCAGGGTCACCACTGTGCACGCTGCGCGTGCGTCGTCTGGGTGGCGCAACCGCAGTCGAAGGTGCTCGTGAGGCCAGTGGACGGAGACGCCCACCTGGTCCACGGGAGTAGCCCGAGTCTGAGCTGACCGACGTTTCTGGCACAGGGAGGGCAGGTGCTGTCTCTGGAGATGCTGCAGGCGTGGGCGAGACAGGCGCGGCAGGCGCGAGCGAAACAGGCACTGCAGGCACGGACGAGACGGTTGCGACAGGCGCGGGCGAGACAGTTGCGGTGGGCGCGGGTGAGGCAGGCGCCGCAGGGGAAGAGGCGGCAGGTGCAACCTTGGCAGGCAAAGCAGGCGCTGCAGGTGTGGGCGAAGCATGCGCTGCAGGTGCGGGCGAAGCAGGCGCTGTAGGTGCGAGCGAAGCAGGCACTGCAGGTGCGGACGAAGCAGGCGTTGCAGGTGCGGGCGAGGTAGTCGCGGCAGGCGCGGGCGAGGCAGTCGCGGTAGGCGCGGGTGAGGCAGGCACGGCAGGCGCAGGCGAGACAGTCGTGGCGGGCGCAAGCGGGGCAGGCGTAGAGACTACAGGCCCGACAACAATGATGGCCGGGTCAATGGTGGCCAGCGACGGTCCCACCCCGGAGGCACCCCGGACGGACTCACCCTGTGGG
>SZWC01011186.1:84231-94548 GCA_023375785.1 Penium margaritaceum | reverse complement strand
GCACGGTGTGGCTAATATGCACACCAAACAACCAAACTAGGCATATGTCACTGATCATGACCACATAACTTCAATATGGGTGGTCAACGTTGACCAACCATAACACGAGTCACAAATGGTCAGGACAGGAAACAATGCTATGGGAATATTGGTTCTCAACTACCAAGTACAACGACCTTCATTCAGTAATAGCACGGTGTGGCTACCATGTACAATGACCGACCAAGGTAGGCATATGTATTGCCTTTGACCAAAGAAATCCGCTGTATGTGGTCAACATTAACAACTCATAATACGAGTCACAAATGGTAAGAGGGGCAAACAATGGTTTGGGAACACCAAGTATCACATAGCAAGCACAAGGGGCTTCAATACGTTGTGGCACGGTGTGGAGATCATGCACAATGACCAACCAAAGTAGGCATATGTCACTGACCATGACCAATTAATGTGGTAAACTTTGACAACTCACAACACGAGTCACAAATGGTCAGGGCGGAAGGTAATGGTTTGTGAATACTAGTTATCTACTAGCAAGTACAAATACATTCAATATGTAGTGGCACAATGTGGCCTCAATGCACAGTGACCAACCAAAGTATGCATATGTCACTAACCATGACGAACAAATTTCACGTATGTTGTCAATGTTGAAAACGCATAACACGAGTCACAAATGGTCAGAGGGGAAAACAATGGATTGGGGACACTAGTTATCAACTAGCAAGTACAAATACCTTCAACAAGCAGTGGCACGGTATGGCTAGCGTGCACAGTGACCAACCAAAGGATGCACACGTCACTGACTACGACCGAATAAGTCCAATATGTGTGGTCAACATTGACAACTCATAACATGAGTCACAAATGGTCAGAGGGAGATACAACGGTTTTGGAAGCCTCTGTATTGACTAGAAAGGACAAAGAACTTCAATACGTAGTGGCACAGTGTGGCTAATATGCACACAAAACAACTAAACTAGGCATATGTCACTGATCATGACCACAGAATTTCAATATGGGTGGTCAACGTTGACCAACCATAACAAGAGTCACAAACGGGCAGGACAGGAAACAATGCTATGGGAATATCGGTTCTCAACTACCAAGTACAACGACCTTCATTCAGTAGTAGCACGGTGTGGCTACCATGTACAATGACCGACCAAAGTAGGCATATGTACTGCCTTTGACCAAAGAAATCCGCTGTGTGTGGTCAATGATGACAACTCATAATACGAGTCACAAATGGTCAGAGGGGCAAAAAATGGTTTGGGAACACCACGTATCACATAGCAAGCACAAGGGGCTTCAATACGTTGTGGCACGGTGTGGGGACCATGCACGATGACCAACCAAAGTAGGCATATGTCACTGACCATGACCAAATAATGTCACTAAGTGTGGTAAACTTTGACAACTCACAACACGAGTCACAAATGGTCAGGGTGGAAGGTAATGGTTTGTGAATACTAGTTATCTACTAGCAAGTACAAATACCTTCAATATGTAGTGGCACAATGTGGCTTCAATGCACAGTGACCAACCAAAGTATGCATATGTCACTAACCATGACGAACAAATTTCACTTCATGTGGTCAACGTTGAAAACGCATAACACGAGTCACAAATGGTCAGAGGGGNCAGGACAGGAAACAATGCTATGGGAATATCGGTTCTCAACTACCAAGTACAACGACCTTCATTCAGTAGTAGCACGGTGTGGCTACCATGTACAATGACCGACCAAAGTAGGCATATGTACTGCCTTTGACCAAAGAAATCCGCTGTGTGTGGTCAACGTTGACAACTCATAATACGAGTCACAAATGGTCAGAGGGGGAAACAATGGTTTGGGAACACCAAGTATCACATAGCAAGCACAAGGGGCTTCAATACGTTGTGGCACGGTGTGGAGACCATGCACGATGACCAACCAAAGTAGGCACATGTCACTGACCATGACCAAATAATGTCACTAAGTGTGGTAAACTTTGACAACTCACAACACGAGTCACAAATGGTCAGGGTGGAAGGTAATGGTTTGTGAATACTAGTTATCTACTAGCAAGTACAAATACCTTCAATATGTAGAGGCACAATGTGGCTTCAATGCACAGTGACCAACCAAAGTATGCATATGTCACTGAACATGACGAAATAATTTCACTTCATGTGGTCAACGTTGAAAATGCATAACACGAGTCACAAATGGTCAGAGGGGAAAACAATAGATTGGGAACACTAGTTATCAACTAGGAATTACAAAGACCTTCAACAAGCAGTGGCAGGGTATGGCTAGCGTGCACAGTGACCAACCAAAGGATGCATACGTCACTGACTACGACCGAATAAGTCCACTATGTGTTGTCAACATTGACAACTCATAACACCAGTCACAAATGGTCAGAGGGAGAGACAATGGTTTGGGAAGCCTATGTAATGACTGGAAAGGAAAAAGAACTTCAATACGTAGTGGCACGGTGTGGCTAATATGCACACCAAACAACCAAACTAGGCATATGTCACTGATCATGACCACAGAATTTCAATATGGGTGGTCAACGTTGACCAACCAGAACACGAGTCACAAACGGTCACGACAGGAAACAATGCTATGGGAATATCGGTTCTCAACTACCAATTACAGCGACCTTAAGACAGTAGTAGCACAGTGTGGATACCATGCACAATGACCGACCAAAGAAGGCATATGTACTGCCTTTGACCAAAGAAATCCGCTGTGTGTGGTCAACGTTGACAACTCACAATACGAGTCAAAAATGGTCAGAGGGGGAAACAATGGTTTGGGAACACCAAATATCACATAGCAAGCACAAGGGGCTTCAATACGTTGTGGCACGGTGTGGAGACCATGCAGGATGACCAACCAAAGTAGGCATATGTCACTGACCATGACCAAGTATTGTCACAAAGTGTGGTGAACTTTGACAACTCACAACACGAGTCACAAATGGTCAGGGTGGAAGGTAATGGTTTGTATATACTAGTTATCTACTAGCAAGTACAAATACCTTAAATATGCAGTGGCACAATGTGGCTTCAATGCACAGTGACCAACCAAAGCATGCATATGTAACTAACCATGACGAACAAATTTCACTTCATGTGGTCAACGTTAAAAACGCATAACACGAGTCACAAATGGTCAGAGGGGAAAACAATGGATTGGGAAGCCTATGTATTGGCTAGAAAGGACAAAGAACTTCAATACGTAGTTACACGATGTGGCTAATATGCACAACAAACAATCAAATGAGGCATATGTCACTGATCATGACCAGAGAATTTCAATATGGGTGGTCAACATTGACCAACCATAACACAAGTCACAAACGGTCAGGACAGGAAACAATGCCATGGGAATATCGGTTCTCAACTACCAAGTACAATGACCTTCAGTGAGAAGTAGCACGGTGTGGCTACCATGTACAATGATCAACCAAAGTAGGAATATGTATTGCCTTTGACCAAAGAAATCCGTTGTGTGGTCAACGTTGACAACTCATAATACGAGTCACAAATGGTCAGAAGGGGAAACAACGGTTTGGGAACACCAAGTATCACATACCAAGCACAGGGGGCTTCAATACATTGTGGCACGGTGTGGAGACCATGCACGATGACCAACCAAAGTAAACATATATCACTGACCATGACCAAATAATGTCACTGAGTGTGGCAAACATTGACAACTCACAACACGAGTCACAAATGGTCAGGGTGGAAGGTAGTGGTTTTTTAATACTAGTTATCTACTAGCAAGTACAAATACTTTTAATATGCAGTGGCACAATGTGGCTTCAATGCACAGTGACCAACCAAAGTATGCATATGTCACTAACCATGACGAACAAATTTCACTTCATGTGGTCAACGTTGAAAACGCATAACACGAGTCACAAAAGGTCAGAGGGGAAAACAATGGATTAGCAAGCCTATGAATTGGCTAGAAAGGACAAAGAACTTCAATACGTAGTGGCACGGTGTGGCTAATATGCACACCAAACAATCAAACAAGGCATATGTCACTGATCATGACCAGAGAATTTCAATATGGGTGGTCAACGTTGACCAACCATAACACGAGTCACAAACAGTCAGGAGAGGAAACAATGCTATGAGAATATGGGTTCTCAACTACCAAGTACAATGACCTTCAGTCAGTAGTAGTGCGGTGTGGCTACCATGCACAATGACCGACCAAAGTAGGCATATTTACTGCCTTTGACCAAACAAATCCCCTGTGTGTGGTCCACGTTGACAACTCATAATACGAGTCACAAATGGTGAGAGGGGGAAACAATGGTTTGGGAACACCACATATCACATAGCAAGCACAAGGGGCTTCAATACGTTGTGGCACGGTGTGGGGACCATGCACGATGACCAACCAAAGTAGGAATATGTCACTGACCATAACCAAATAATGTCACCAAGTGTGGTAAAATTTGACAACTCACAACACGAGTCACAAATGGTCAGGGTGGAAGGTAATGGTTTGTGAATACTAGTTATCTACTAGCAAGTACAAATACCTTCAATATGTAGTGGCACAATGTGGCTTCAATGCACAGTGACCATCCAAAGTATGCATATGTCACTGACCATGACGAAAGAATTTCACTTCATGTGGTCAACGTTGAAAATGCATAACACGAGTCACAAATGGTCAGAGGGGAAAACAATGGATTAGGAACACTAGTTATCAACTAGGAAGTACAAAGAACATCAACAAGCAGTGGCACGGTATGGCTAGCGTGCACAGTGACCAACCAAAGGATGCATACGTCACTGACTACGACCGAATAAGTCCACTATGTGTGGTCAACATTCACAACTCATAACACGAGTCACAAATGGTCAGAGGGAGAGACAATGGTTTGGGAAGCCTATGTATTGACTAGAAAGGACAAAGAACTTCAATACGCAGTGGCACCGTATGCCTAGCGTGCACAGTGACCAACCAAAGGATGCATGCGTCACTGACTACGACCGAATAAGTCCACTATGTGTGGTCAACATTGACAACTCATAACACAAGTCACAAATGGTCAGAGTGAGAGAAAATGGTTTTGGAAGCCTATGTATTGACTAGAAAAGACAAAGAACTCCAATATGTAGTGGCACGGTGTGGCTAATATGCACATCAAACAACCAAACTAGGCATATGTCACTGACCATGACCACATAATTTCAATATGGGTGGTCAACGTTGACCAACCATAACACGAGTCACAGACGGCCAGGACAGGAAACAATGCTATGGGAATATCGGTTCTCAACAATCAAGTAGAACGACCTTCATTCAGTAGTAACACGGTGTGGCTACCATGTACAATGACCGACCAAAGTAGGCATATGTACTGCCTTTGACCAAAGAAATCCGCTGTGTGTGGTCAACGTTGACAACTCATAATACGAGTCACAAATGTTCAGAGGGGGAAACAATGGTTTGGAAACACCAAGTATCACATAGCAAGCATAAGGGGCTTCAATACCTTGTGGCACGGTGTGGAGACCATGCACGATGACCAACCAAAGTAGGCATATGTCACTGACCATGACCAAATAATGTCACAAAGTGTGGTTAATTTTGACAACTCACAACACGAGTCACAAATGGTCAGGGTGGAAGGTAACGGGTTGTGAATACTAGTTATCTACTACCAAGTACAAATTCTTTCAATATGTAGTGGCACAATGTGGCTTCAATGCACAGTGACCAACCAATGTATGCATATGTCACTGTACATGCAAAAGAATTTCACTTCATGTGGTCAACGTTGAAAACGCATAACACGAGTCACAAATGGTCGGAGTGAAAAACAATGGATTGGGAACACTAGTTATCAACTAGGAAGTACAAAGACCTTCAACAAGCAGTGGCACGGTATGGCTAGCGTGCACAATGACGAACCAAAGGATGAATATGTCACTGACTAGGACCGAATAAGTCCACTATGTGTGGTCAACATTGACAACTCATAACACGAGTCACAAGTGGTCAGGGGGAGAGACAATGGTTTGGGAAGTCTATGTATTGACTAGAAAGGACAAAGAACTTCAATACGTAGTGGCACGGTGTGGCTAATATGCACACCAAACAACCAAACTATGCATATGTCACTGATCATGACCACAGAATTTCAATATGGGTGGTCAACGTTGACCAACCATAACACGAGTCACAAACGGTAAGACATGAAACAATGCCATGGGAATATTGGTTCTCAACTACCAAGTACAATGACCTTCAGTCAGTAGTAGTGCGGTGTGGCTACCATGCACAATGACCGACCAAAGTAGGCATATGTACTGCCTTTGACCAAAGAAATCCGCTGTGTGTGGTCAACGTTGACAACTCATAATACGAGTTACAATTCGTCGGAGGGGGAAACAATGGTTTGGGAACACCAAGTGTCACATAGCAAGCACAAGGGGCTTCAACACGTTGTGGCACTATGTGGAGACCATGAACGATAACCAACCAAAGTAGGCATATGTCACTGACCATGACCAAATAATGTCACTAAGTGTGGTAAACGTTGACAACTCACAACACGAGTCACAAATGGTCAGGGTGGAAGATAATGGTTTGTGAATACTATTTATCTACTAGCAAGTACAAATACCTTCCATATGTAGTGGCACAATGTGGCTTCAATGCACAGTGACCAACCAAAGTATGCATATGTCACTGAACATAATGAAAGAATTTCGCTTCATGTGGTCAACGTTGAAAACGCATAACACGAGTCACAAATGGTCAGAGGGGAAAACAATGGATCGGGAACACTACTTATCAACTAGGAAGTACAAAGACCTTCAACAAGCAGTGGCACGGTATGGCTAGCGTACACATTGAACAAGCAATGGATGCATACGTCACTAACTACGACCGAATAAGTCCACTATGTTTGGTCAACCCTGACAACTGATAACACAAGTCACAATTGGTGAGAGGGAGAGACAATGGTTTGGGAAGCCTATGTATTGACGAGAAAGGACATAGAACTTCAATACGTAGTGGCACGGTGTGGCTAATATGTACACCAAACAACCAAACTAGGCATATGTCACTGATCATGACCACATAATTTCAATATGGGTGGTCTACGTTGACCAACCATAACACGAGTCACAAAGGGTCAGGACAGGAAACAATGCTATGGGAATATCGGTTCTCAACTACCAAGTAAAATGATCTTCAGTCAGAAGTAGCACGGTGTGGCTACCATGCACAATGATCGACCAAAGTAGGCATATGTACTGACTTTGACCAAAGAAATCCGCTGTGTGTGGTCAACGCTGACAACTCATAATACGAGTCACAAATGGTCAGAGGGGGAAACAATGGTTTGGGAACACAAATTATCACATAGCAAGCTCAAGGGGCTTCAGTACGTTGTGGCACGGTGTGGAGACCATGCACGATGACCAACCAAAGTAGGCATATGTCACTGACCATGACCAAGTAATGTCGCTAAGTGTGGTCAACTTTGACAACTCACAACACGAGTCACAAATGGTCAGGGTGGAAGGTAATGGTTTGTTTCTACTAGCAATTACAAATAGCTTCAATATATAGTGGCACAATGTGGCTTCAATGCACAGTGACCAACCAAAGTATGCATATATCACTAACCATGACAACCAAATTTCACTTCATGTGGTCAACGTTGAAAACGCATAACACGAGTCACAAATGGTCAGAGGGGAAAACAATGGATTGGGAAGCCTATGTATTGGCTAGAAAGGACAAAGAACTTCAATACGTAGTGGCACGGTGTGGCTAATATGCACACCAAACAATCAAAGTAGGCATATGTCACTGAACATGACCAGAGAATTTCAATATGGGTGGTCAACGTTGACCAACCATAACACGAGTCACAAACGGTCAGGAGAGGAAACACTGCTATGAGAATATCGGTTCTCAACTACCAAGTACAATGACCTTCAGTCTGTAGTAGCGCGGTGTGGCTACCATACACAATGACCGACCAAAGTAGGCATATTTACTGCCTTGGACCAAATAAATCCGCTGTGTGTGGTCCACGTTGACAACTCATAATACGAGTCACAAATGGTCAGAGGGGGGAAACAATGGTTTGGGAACACCACATATCACATAGCAAGCTCAAGGGGCTTTAGTACATTGTGGCACGGTGCGGGGAGCATGCATGATGGCCAACCAAAGTAGGCATGTGTGACTGACCATGACCAAATAATGTCACTAAGTGTGGTAAACTTTGACAACTCACAACACGAGTCACAAATGGCCAGGGTGGAAGGTAATGGTTTGTGAATACTAGTTATCTGCTAGCAAGTACAAATACCTTCAATATGTAGTGGTACAATGTGGCTTCAATGCACAGTGACCACCCAAAGTATGCATATGTCACTGACCATGACGAAAGAATTTCACTTCATGTGGTCAACGTTGAAAACGCATAACACAAGCCACAAATGGTCATTGGGGAAAACAATGGGTTGGGAACACTAGTTATCAACTAGCAAGTACAAAGACCTTCAAGAAGCAGTGGCAAGGTATGGCTAGCGTGCACAGTGACCAACCAAAGGATGCATACGTTAATGACTACGACCGAATAAGTCCACTATGTGTGGTCAACCTTGACAACTCATAACACGAGTCACAACTGGTCAGATGGAGAGAAAATGGTTTGGGAAGCCTATGTATTGACTAGAAAGTACAAAGAACTTTGATACGTAGTGGCACGGTGTGGCTAATATGCACACCAAAAAACCAAACTAGGCATACGTCACTGACCATGACCACATAATTTCAATATTGGTGGTCAACTTTGACCAACCATAACACGATTCACAAACGGTCAGGACAGGAAACGATGCTATGGGAATATCGGTTCTCAACTACCAAGTACAACGACCTTCATTCAGTAGTAGCACGGTGTGGCTACCATGTACAATGACCGACCAAAGTAGGCATATGTACTGTCTTTGACCAAAGAAATCTGCTGTGAGTGGTCAACGTTGACAACTCATAATACGAGTCACAAATGGTCAGAGGGGGAAACAATGGTTTGGAAACACCAAGTATCACATAGCAAGCACAAGGGGCTTCAATGCGTTGTGGCACGATGTGGAGACCATGCACGATGACCAACCAAAGTAGGCATATGTCACTGACCATGACCAAATAAAGTCACTAAGTGTGGTAAACTTTGACAACTCACAACACGAGTCACAAATGGTCAGTGTGGAAGATTATGGTTTGTGAATACTAGTTATCTACTAGCAAGTACAAATACCTTCAATATGTAGTTGCACAATGTGGCCTCAATGCACAGTGATCAACCAAAGTATGCATATGTCGCTAACCATGACGAACAAATTTCACGTATGTGGTCAATGTTGAAAAACGCATAACACGAGTCACAAATGGTCAGATGGGAAAACAATGGATTGGGGACACTAGTTATCAACTAGCAAGTACAAATACCTTCAACAAGCAGTGGCACGGCATGGCTAGCGTGCACAGTGACCAACCAAAGGATGCATACGTCACTGACTACGACCGAATAAGTCCACTATGTGTGGTCAACATTTACAACTCATAACACGAGTCACAAATGGTCAGAGGGAGATACAATGGTTTGGGAAGCCTATGTATTGACTAGAAAGGACAAAGAACTTCAATACGTAGTGGCACAGCGTGGTTAGTGTGCACACCAAACAACCAAACTAGACATATGTCACTGATCATGACCAGAGAATTTCATTATGGGTGGTCAACGTTGACCAACCATGACACGAGTCACAAACAGTCAGAAGAGGAAACAATGCTATGAGAATGTCGGTTCTCAACTACCAAGTACAATGACCTTCACTCAGTAGTAGCGCGGTGTGGCTACCATGCACAATGACCGACCAAAGAAGGCATATTTACTGCCTTTGACCAAAGAAATCCGCTGTGTGTGGTCCACATTGACAACTCATAATACAAGTCACAAATGGTCAGAGGGGGGAAACAATGGTTTGGGAACACCGCGTATCACATAGCAAGCACATGGGGCTTCAATACGTCGTGGCACGGTGTGGGGACCATGCACGATGACCAACCAAAGTAGGCATATGTCACTGACCATGACCAAATAATGTCACTAAGTGTGGTAAACTTTGACAACTCACAACACGAGTCACAAATGGTCAGGGTGGAAGGTAATGGTTTGTGAATACTAGTTATCTACTAGCAAGTACAAATACCTTCAATATGTAGTGGCACAATGTGGCTTCAATGCACAGTGACCA
>SZWC01011186.1:60201-83674 GCA_023375785.1 Penium margaritaceum | reverse complement strand
GACCATGCACGATGACCAACCAAAGTAGGCATATGTCACTGACCATGACCAAATAATGTCACTAAGTGTGGTAAACTTTGACAACTCACAACACGAGTCACAAATGGTCAGGGTGGAAGGTAATGGTTTGTGAATACTAGTTATCTACTAGCAAGTACAAATACCTTCAATATGTGGTGGCACAATGTGGCTTCAATGCACAGTGACCACCCAAAGTATGCATATGTCACTGACCATGACGAAAGAATTTCACTTCCTGTGGTCAACGATGGAAACGCATAACACGAGTCACAAATGGTCAGAGGGGAAAACAATGGGTTGGGAACACCAGTTCTCAACTAGGAAGTACAAAGACCTTCAACAAGCAGTGGCACGGTATGGCCAGCGTGCACAGTGACCAACCAAAGGATGCATATGTCACTGACTACGACTGAATAAGTCCACTATGTGTGGTCAACATTCACTGCTCATAACACGAGTCACAAATGGTCAGAGGGAGAGAAAACGGTTTGGGAAGCCTATGTATTGACTACAAAGGACGAAGAACTTCAATACGTAGTGGCACGGTGTGGCTAATATGCACACCAAACAACCAAACTAGGCATATGTCACTGATCATGACCTTATAATTTCAATATGGGTGGTCAACGTTGACCAACCATAACACGAGTCGCAAACGGTCAGGACAGGAAACAATGCTATGGGAATATTGGTTCTCAACTACCAAGTACAACGACCTTCATTCAATAGTAGCACGGTGTGGCTACCATGTACAATGGCCGACCAAAGTAGGCATATGTACTGCCTTTGACCAAAGTAATCCGCTGTGTGTGGTCAACGTTGACAACTCATAATACGAGTCACAAATGGTCAGAGGGGGAAACAATGGTTTGGGAACACAAAGTATCACATAGGAAGCACAAGGGGCATCAATACGTTGTGGCACGGTGTGGAGACCATGCACGATGACCAACCAAAGTAAGCATATGTCACTGACCATGACCAAATAAAGTCACAAAGTGTGGTAAACTTTGACAACTCACAACACGAGTCACAAATGGTGAGGATGGAAGGTAATGGTTTGTGAATACTAGTTATCTACTAGCAAGTACACATACCTTCAATATGTAGTGGCACAATGTGGCCTCAATGCACAGGGACCAACCGAAGTATGCATATGTCACTTACCATGACGAACAAATTTCACGTATGCGGTCAATGTGGAAAACGCATAACACGAGTCACAAATGGTCAGAGGGGAAAATAATGGATTGGGCACACTAGTTATCAACTAGCAAGTACAAAGACCTTCAACAAGCAGTGGCACGGTATGACTAGCGTGCACAGTGACCAACCAGAGGATGCATACGTCACTGACTATGACCGAATAAGTCCACTATGTGTGGTCAACATTGACAACTCATAACACGAGTCACAAGTGGCCAGAGGGAGACACAATGGTTTGGCAAGCCTATGTATTGACTAGAAAGGACAAAGAACTTCAATACATAGTGGCACGGTGTGGCTAATGTGCACACCAAACAACCAAACTAGGCACATGTCACTGATCATGACGACATAATTTCAATATGGGTGGTCAACGTTGACCAACCATAACACGAGTCACAAACGGGCAGGTCACGAAACAATGCTATGGGAATATCGGTTCTCAACTACCAAGTACAACGACCTTCAGACAGTAGTAGCACGGTGTGGCTTCCATGCACAATGACCAACCAAAGTAGGCATACGTACTGCCTTTGACCAAAGAAATCGGCTGTGTGTGGTCAACGTTGACAACTCATAATACGAGTCACAAATGGTCAGAGGGGGAAACAACGGTTTGGGAACACCAAGTATCACTCAGCAAGCACAAGGGGCTTCAATACATTGTGGCACGGTGTGGAGACCATGCACGATGACCAACCAAAGCAGGCATATGTCACTGACCATGACCAAGTAATGTCACTAAGTGTGGTAAACTTTGACAACTCACAACACGAGTAAACAATGGTCAGGGTGGAAGGTAATGGTTTGTGAATACTAGTCATCTACTAGTGAGTACAAATACCTGCAATATGTAGTGGCACAATGTGGCTTCAATGCACAGTGACCAACCAAAGTATGCATATGTCACTAACCATGACGAAAAAATTTCACTTCATGTGGTCAACGTTGAAAACGAATAACACAAGTCACAAATGGTCAGAGGGGAAAACAAGGGATTGGGAAGCAAAAAGACAAGCCTTATTGGCTTAGTGGTTAATTGTGTCCACCTCTAGAGGCAGAGGCCCGGGTTCAAGTCCCACAAGATGAAATTCTGCTCTGCCTCAAGGGAGGTGGAAAATAGATGCCAGGAAGCTAGCTCAACCTCTGGAATTCCTCTTTAAGTTTATAGCAGGCCAGGTGAGGGCCTAGGAAGGTGGCACACCTGCTAGAAGGGGTGACTTGTTCTAGAAGGCATCTAGAGGTGTCTTGGTCTTCTGGACACCTTCCCTCCTACTAGAAGCAAGCTGAGGAATCTTGGAAGGGGCAGAAGCTTCTAGAGGAGGGAAGGGATGCCTTCCTAGGTGGGAAAAGGACAGCCTACCAAGGAGCACTCTAGAAGCCATAGAATCTGCTAGGAAGCTCCAAATCTGGCATGCTTTGGTGTTCTGAAAAGCTTAGATCAGTGGCTATAAAATGCTATTGCTTGTGAGCCTTGATCAAGTGTTAATTCCTATCCAATTGAGGCCAAACCTATTGCTTCACTCTCTGACCAGATTTTGCCATCATTGGAACCAGTTGCCTCCATAGTTTCAGTCTCTCCAAAAACAGTTGGTGGTGTGAACGAGCCACTGCTAGGGACCCTCCAGGGTGCACACTCACCCTCAAGCCAACAAAGGGTTATGGGCCCACGCCTCTAAGGGGCTCAAAGCCAGCTTGATTTCACGCTCCCAACAGCAAGACATGGCAACTAGCGAGCAAGAGAGCAGCCGCGCTGTCCTTAAGTTTGATGGGACAGGCTTTGCCTTGTTGAGGTGGCAGTTTGAGGTCTTCCTCAACGACAAGGGACTGCTTGAGCTCATAAAAGGTGATGAGACTGCTCCGCCGGAGACTGCAACGACTGAGATGAAGGAGGGATACAAGAAGCGCAACAAAAAGGCATTGGCGGTTCTTGTGTCCGCGTTATGCCCACCACAACTTGGGCACATCCAAGGATGCACCCTGGCCGCAGACGCATGGTCAAAACTCTTCTCCATCTACCAGTCAAGCAACCTTGCCAATCAGCTCTTCATCTTCAAACGGCTCGTCACCCTCCGAGCCAACGAAGGTGACAACATCATGGAGATCATGCA
This sequence comes from Penium margaritaceum, assembly GCA_023375785.1. NCBI lineage: Eukaryota > Viridiplantae > Streptophyta > Zygnematophyceae > Desmidiales > Peniaceae > Penium > Penium margaritaceum. The sequence continues at coordinate 80,336 of SZWC01011186.1, read as the reverse complement.
GCAGATTGAGTCCCTCGCAGCGGAGTGTGTGGCCACGGGTTGGGAGGTCGACTCTCAGTTACAAGCTATGATCCTCCTTCTGGCCTTTCCAGACAGTTGGATTCCCATGATCACAGTCCTTGGTGGCTGGCCTTCCGACGAGCTGAAGTACCCGAAGGTTGCTGAGTACNGGAGTGCTTCAACTGCGGCAAGGAGGGCCACTACGCGCGCAACTGTCCCAAGAAGAAAACAGATCGGTCGCAGCGGGGCGGGAAGAAAGATGAGCAGGCCCTTATGGCGTACAAATGTACCAACTTGAAGGATCCGGGAGTTGCCGTCATCGACTCCGGATCAGGCCGCCACACGCAATGCAACAGGGCGGCATTTGTCACCTACGGCGCCTCGGAGAGACGCATGACGGTGGCCAATGGAAAAACAGAGGTGGCCGCCGGTGAGGGTAACGTCCGCATTGAGTCAATTCTGGACGGCAAACATGTCACAAGCACAATCTACGATGTGCTGCATATGCCTAACTTTGGGGCAAATCTGCTCTCCGTCAGCCGCCTTACCGATAAGGGACTTGAGGTGCTCTTCACAAAGAAGGAGGCCATCATCCGCAAAGAGGGCAAAGGTGAGGTGATTGCGCGTGACAAGAGGGAGGACGACTTGTACCTGCTACGCGCGAAGATCCTCAGCAGCCGGGTGGGGTCCAACACCGCCAACCTTGCAACGAAGGATGCAGGAGACCTGGACCTATGGCACCGCCGACTCTGCCACATTTCTCAATGAACAGTGAAGGAGATGGCTAAGATGGAAGTGGTGCGGGGTCTCCAAATCAGCGGCCTTCATGGAACCAAGGAGACCGTATGTGAGCCATGCATCATTGGCAAATCAACTCGGCAACCGTTTTTCGCCAAGGGGACGCGTGCATCGGCAAAACTGGCTGTGGTACACACAGATGTGTGTGGACCGCTTGAGAGCTCCATTGGCGGAGCTCGCTACTTCCTCACCTTCATTGATGACCACAGCCGGAAACTCTACCTCTACCCAATGAAGCGGAAGAGTGAGGTCCTTGCGTGCATGCAAGAGTTTGTGGCTGATGTGGAGCGGCAAACAGAGTTGAAGGTGAAGGCGTTCCGGAGTGACAACGGCGGTGAATATGCAGGGTGCCTTGGGTGGATGAAGAGCAAGGGGATTGAGTGGGAGAAAACAACTCCACACTCCCCACAACAGAATGGCGTCGCAGAGAGAGCGAATCGCACAATCCTTCACATGGTGCGATCCATGTTGAGCGACGCCGGCCTTACACAACGGTATTGGGCGGAGGCGGCAAGGACAGCAGCGTAAATCATGAATCGCATGCTGACCAAGCCGCTGAAGGACAAGGAGAGCAATGCGTGGAAGATGCCACAAGAGGTGTGGAGCGGGAGGAAGCCGGCGGTGGGTCACATCCGCACGTTTGGTTGTGTTGCACATGCAATGGTGCAGGCACGTGAGGGACGGAGCAAGCTGGACCCGCGTACCCCTCGGTGTATTTTCCTTGGATATGAGAGCGGGAGCAAGGCGTACCGGCTCTTTGACCCAAGGAGGCAGCAGATTGTGCGGAGTCGCGACGTCACGTTTGACGAGAAAAGCCGTTGGACAGACAAGGAGGCAGGTCTCTCCAAGAGGGGGGAGTGGATGCCACTCCTTGAGGGGGAGACGCCGGAGGACGTGAATGAGGGTGACATCCTCGCATCACCACCAACCGGAGAGTATCGCCTGAGGGATGGGCGAGCGGCAGACTTTATTCCGGTCAGTTCGGATGAGGAATCCGAAGCACCGGAGATGGACATGGAGGTAGGGAGTCAACAGATGTCTCCAAGGTCTCCAAGAGAGGGGGAGCAGGCACTTGGAGAGGATGGTGCCAAAAGGGGAAAGCAACAACAACAACCGCCTCAAGAGCCCCGCACAAGTAATCGTGTGCGAAGAAGGACAAAAAGGTATGATGCCAACAAGGGAATTTGGACTGGGTTTGCACAAGCCTTCTTCACGCAAGAGGAGCCTCAATCTGTAAAGGAGGCACTGCAGCGGAAGGATGGGGCTGAGTGGGAGGGAGCAATAAAATCCGAGCTTGCCTCCCACGAGGAGAACGGCACTTGGGAGCTGGTTGACCGGCCGGATGGCAAGAAAATCATCGGCTCCAAATGGATCTTCCGGAAGAAGCTCACAAAGGAGGGGAAGGTGGAGCGGTACAAGGCGCGGCTGGTGGCAAAAGGATATGCCCAGAGAAAAGGGGAGCACTACGACGAGACCTTTGCACCAGTTGCCAAGTTTGCCTCCATCCGTACTATCCTCTCGGTGGCAGCGGCACGCGACTACGAAATCAACCAAATGGACGTGAAAACCGCGTTCCTCAACGGCGACCTGGACAAGGAAGTATACATGGAGGTGCCAGAGGGGGTGGATGCGCCGCAAGGGGAGGTGTGTCGGCTTCGCAGGGCGCTCTATGGACTGAAGCAAGCTCCGCTCATGTGGTACCTCAAGATGGATAGTTTCATGGGTGAGCTTGGCTTCAAGCACTGCGAGGCCGATCACAGCGTGTACGTGCATAATCAGCCAGGAGTCCACCAAATTGTCGTCCTCTACGTGGATGACCTCATCCTTGTGTCTTCGGATGAGGGGGAGCTCAAGAGCCTGAAGCAAAAACTTGGCGGCCGGTTTAAAATGACAGACATGGGCGAACTTGAGTACTACCTTGGCATCGCCATCAAGAGGGACCGCAAAGCACGCACGCTGGAGATGGGTCAAGAAAAATATGTGCATGAGGTGCTCCGCCGCTACAACATGGAGGAGTGCAACCCCATCGGCACACCTATAACAACGACATGCGAGCTGAGCTTGAGCATGGGCCCGAGCACAGAGGACGAGAAGGCGGAGATGGCTGGAGTACCGTACCAGTCCGCAGTTGGCAGCATAATGTATGCCATGGTGGCGACGCGGCCTGACCTTGCCTTTGCTGAAGGACAAGTGAGCCGCTATTTTGCTGATCCGGGGCCGCTACATTGGCAAGCGGTGAAGAGAATCCCCCGCTACTTGAAGGCAACGACACATTCGCGACTTGTGTTTCGAGGGGGAGCACGGACTGACTCCCTTGAGTTGGTTGGATACTCTGATGCTGACTGGGCAGGTGACGTTGATGACCGCAAGTCAACATCAGGCTATGTTTTTGTGCTTGGTGGTGCAGCGGTGTCTTGGGCAAGCCAGAAGCAGGACAGTGTGGCTCTATCCAGCACCCAGGCGGAGTATATTGCGCTCACGGAAGCCGCAAAGGAGGCACTATGGCTGCGGCGATTGCTCAAGGAGATTGGGGTGCCGCAAAAGAAGCCAACAGCACTCAATGTTGACAACATGAGTACCATCAGCCTGACCAAGAACCCTGTGCTACATCGGAGGACCAAGCACATAGAGATCCGGCATCACTTTGCACGAGACCTCGTTGCAAAGGTTGATGTGGTGCTTGTGCACTGCGGCACAAAGCACATGCTTGCTGATGCCATGACAAAGGCGCAACCCAAGGACAGGCATGATGCTACTTGTATGGAGCTTGGGCTTTCCCAAGCCTCTTGAGTTGCAGGCTGAGCATGGACAACTGCCATGGGTGACGCGCAAGGGGGAGATTGTTGGAATGATGCTCATTACCATGGCAGGAGTGACTCCAAAAAGGAACACCAAAAAGACAAGCCTTATTGGCTTAGTGGTTAATGGTGTCCACCTCTAGAGGCAGGGGCCCGGGTTCAAGTCCCACAATATGAAATTCTGCTCTGCCTCAAGGGAGGTGGAAAATAGATGCCAGGAAGCTAGCTCAACCTCTAGAGTTCCTCTTTAAGTTTCTAGAAGGCTAGGTGAGGGTCCAGGAAGGTAGCACACCTTCTAGAAGGGGTGACTTGTCCTACAAGGCATCTAGAGGTGTCTTGGTCTTCTGGACACCTTCCCTCCTACTAGAAGCAAGCTGAGGAATCTAGGACGGGGCAGAAGCTTCTAGAGGAGGGAAGGGATGCCTTCCTAGGTGGGAAAAGGACAGCCTACCAAGGAGCACTCTAGAAGCCATAGAATCTGCTAGGAAGCTCCAAAACTGGCATGCTTTGGTGTTTTGGAAAGCTTGGATCAGTGGCTATAAAATACCACTGCTTGTGAGCCTTGATCAAGTGTTAATTCCCATCCAATTGAGGCCAAAACTATTGCCTCACTCTCTGACCAGATTTTGCCATCCTTGGAACCAGTTGCCTCCATAGTTTCAGTCTCTCCAAAAACAGTTGGTGGTGTGAACCAGCCACTGTTAGGGACCCTCCAGGGTGCACACTCACCCTCAGGCCAACAATAACTTCAATACGTAGTGGCACGGTGTGGCTAATATGCACACCAAACAATCAAACTAGGCATATGTCACTGATTATGACAAGAGAATTTCAATATGGGTGGTCAACGTTGACCAACCATAACACGAGTCACAAACGGCCAGGAGAGGAAACAATGCTATGAGAAAATCGGTTCTCAACTACCAAGTACAATGACCTTCAGTCAGTAGTAGCGCAGTGTGGCTACCATGCACAATGACCGACCAAAGTAGGCATATTTACTGCCTTTGACCAAAGAAATCTGTTGTGTGTGGTCCACGTTGACAACTCATAATACGAGTCACAAATGGTCAGAGGGGGAAACTATGGTTTGGGAACACCACGTATCACATAGCAAGCACAAGGGGCTTCAATACGTTGTGGCAAAGAGTGGGGACCATGCACGATGACCAACCAAAGTAGGCATATGTCACTGACCATGACCAAATAATGTCACTAAGTGTGGTAAACTTTGACAACTCACAACAAGAGTCACAAATGGTCAGGGTGGAAGGTAATGGTTTGTGAATACTAGTTATCTACTAGCAAGTACAAATACCTTCAATATGTAGTGGCACAATGTGGCTTCAATGCACAGTGACCAACCGAAGTATGCATATGTCACTAACCATGACGAACAAATTTCACTTCATGTGGTCAACGTTGAAAACGCATAACACGAGTCACAAATGGTCAGAGGGGAAAACAATGGACTAGGAAGTCTATGTATTGGCTAGAAAAGACAAAGAACTTCAATACGTAGTTGCACGTTGTGGATAATATGCACACCAAACAATCAAACTAGGCATATGTCACTGATCATGACCAGAGAATTTCAATATGGGTTGTCAACGTTGACCAACCATAACACGAGTCACAAACGGTCAGGAGAGGAAACAATGCTATGAGAATATCGGTTCTCAACTACCAAGTACAATGACCTTCAGTCAGTAGTAGCGCGGTGTGGCTACCATGCACAATGACCAACCAAAGTAGGCATATACACTGCCTTTGACGAAAGAAATCCGCCGTGTGTGGTCCACGTTAACAACTCATAATACGAGTCACAAATGGTCAGAGGGGGACACAATGGTTTGGGAACACCACGTATCACATAGCAAGCACAAGGGGCTTCAATACCTTGTGGCACGGTGTGGGGACCATGCACGATGACCAACCAAAGTAGGCATATGTCACTGACCATGACCAAAAAATGTCACAAAGTGTGGTAAACTTTGACAACTCACAACACGAGTCACAAATGGTCAAGGTGGAAGGTAATGGTTTGTGAATACTAGTTATCTACTAGGAAGTACAAAGACATTCAACAAGCAGTGGCACGGTATGGCTAGCGTGCACGGTGACGAACCAAAGGATGCATACGTCACTGACTACGACCGAACACGTCCACTATGTGTGGTCAACACTGACAACTCATAACACGAGACACAAATGGTCAGAGGGAGATACAATGGTTTGGGAAGCCTATGTATTGACTAGAAAGGACAAAGAACTTCAATACGCAGTGGCACAGTGTGGCTAATGTGCACACCAAACAACCACACTAGGCATATGTCACTGATCATGACCACAGAATTTCAATAGGGGTGGTCAACGTTGACCAACCATAACATGAGTCACAAACGGGCAGGACAGGAAACAATGCTATGGGACTATCGGTTCTCAGCTACCAAGGACAACGACCTTCGGTCAGTAGTAGCACGGTGTGGCTACCATGCACAATGACCGACCAAAGTAGGCATATGTACTGCCTTTGACCAAAGAAATCCGCTGTGTGTGGTCAACATTAACAACTCATAATACAAGTCACAAATGGTCAGAGGGGGAAACAATGGTTTGGGAACACCAAGTATCACATAGCAAGCACAAGGGGCTTGAATACGCTGTGGCACGGTGTGGAGACCATGCACGATGACCAACCAAGGTAGGCATATGTACCTGACCATGACCAAGTAAGGTCACTAAGTGTGGTAAATTCTGACAACTCACAACACGAGTCACAAATGGTCAGGGTGGAAGGTAATGGTTTGTGAAAACTAGTTATCTACTGGCAAGTACAAAAACCTTCAATATGTAGTGGCACAATGTGGCTTTAATGCACAGTGACCAACCAAAGCATGCATATGTCACTAACCATGACGAACAAATTTCACTTCATGTGGTCAACGTTGAAAACGCATAATACGAGTTACAAATGGTCAGAGGGGAAAACAATGGACTGGGAAGTCTATGTATTGGCTAGAAAGGACAAAGAACTTCAATACGCAGTGGCACGGTGTGGCTAATATGCACACCAAACAATCAAACTAGGCATATGTCACTTATCATGACCAGAGAATTTCAATATGGGTGGTCGACGTTGACCAACCATATCACGAGTCACAAACGGTCAGGAGAGGAAACAATGCTATGAGAATATCGGTTCTCAACTACCAAGTACAATGACCTTCAGTCAGTAGTAGCGCGGTGTGGCTACCATGCACAATGACCGACCAAAGTAGGCATATTTACTGCCTTTGACCAAAGAAATCCGCTGTGTGTGGTCCACGTTGACAACTCATAATACGAGTCACAAATGGTCAGAGGGGGAAACAATGGTTTGGGAACACCACGTATCACATAGCAAGCNCAAACTAGGCATATGTCACTGATCATGACCAGAGAATTTCAATATGGGTGGTCGACGTTGACCAACCATATCACGAGTCACAAACGGTCAGGAGAGGAAACAATGCTATGAGAATATCGGTTCTCAACTACCAAGTACAATGACCTTCAGTCAGTAGTAGCGCGGTGTGGCTACCATGCACAATGACCGACCAAAGTAGGCATATTTACTGCCTTTGACCAAAGAAATCGGCTGTGTGTGGTCCACGTTGACAACTCATAATAAGAGTCACAAATGGTCAGAGGGGGACACAATGGTTTGGGAACACCACGTATCACATAGCAAGCACAAGGGGCTTCAATACGTTGTGGCACGGTATGGGGACCATGCACGATGACCAACCAAAGTAGGCATATGTCACTGACCATGACCAAATAATGTTACTAAGTGTGGTAAACTTTGACAACTCACAACACGAGTCACAAATGGTCAAGGTGGAAGGTAATGGTTTGTGAATACTAGTTATCTACTAGCAAGTACAAATACCTTCAACATGTAGTGGCACAATGTGGCTTCAATGCACAGTTACCACCCAAAGTGTGTATATGTCACTGACCATGACGAAAGAATTTCACTTCATGTGGTCAACGATGGAAACGCATAGCACGAGTCACAAATGGTCACAGGGGAAAACAATGGGTTTAGAACACTAGGTATCAACTAGGAAGTACAAAGACCTTCAACAAGCAGTGGCACGGTATGGCTAGCGTGCACAGTGACCAACCAAAGGATGCATACGTCACTGACTACGACCGAATAAGTTTACTATGTGTGGTCAACATTGACAACTCATAACACGAGTCACAAATGGTCAGAGTGGGGGGAAAATGGTTTGGGAAGCCTATGTATTGACTAGAAAGGACATAGAACTTCAATACGTAGTTGCACGGTGTGGCTAATATGCACATCAAACAACCAAACGAGGCATATGTCACTGATCATGACCACAGAATTTCAATATGGGTGGTCAACGTTGACCAACCATAACACGAGTCACAAACGGGCAGGACAGGAAACAATGCTATGGGAATATCGGTTCTCAACTACCAAGTACAACGACCTTCAGTCAGTAGTAGCATGGTGTGGCTTCCATGCACAATGACCGACCCAAATAGGCATATGTACTGCCTTTGACCAAAGAAATCCGCTGTGTGTGGTCGACGTTGACAACTCATAATACGAGTCACAAATGGTCAGAGGGGGAAACAATGGTTTGGAAACACCAAGCATCACTTAGAAAGCACAAGGGGCTTCAATACGTTGTGGCACGGTGTGGAGACCATGCACGATGACCAACCAAAGTAGGCATATGTCACTGACCATGACCAAGTAATGTCACTAAGTGTGGTAAACTTTGACAACTCACAACACGAGTCACAAATGGTCAGGGTGGAAGGTAATGGTTTGTGAATACTAGTTATCTACTAGCAAGTACAAATACCTTCAACATGTAGTGGCACAATGTGCCTTCAATGCACAGTGACCAACCAAAGTATGCATATGTCACTAACCATGACGAACAAATTTCACTTCATGTGGTCAACGTTGAAAACGCATAACACGAGTCACAAATGGTCAGAGGGAAAAACAATGGATTGAGAAGCCTATGTATTGGCTAGAAAGGACAAATAACTTCAATACGTAGTGGCACGGTGTTGCTAATATGCACACCAAACAATCAAACTAGGTATATGTCACTGATCATGACCAGATAATTTCAATATGGGTGGTTAACGTTGACCAACCATAACACGAGTCACAAACAACCAGGAGAGGAAACAATGCTATGAGAATATCGGTTCTCAACTACCAAGTACAATGACCTTGAGTCAGTAGTAGCGTGGTGTGGCTACCATGCACAATGACCGACCAAAGTAGGCATATTTACTGCCTTTGACCAAAGAAATCCGCTGTGTGTGGTCCACGTTGACAACTCATGATACGAGTCACAAATGGGCAGAGGGGAAAACAATGGTTTGGGAACACCACGCATCATATAGCAAGCACAAGGGGCTTCAATACATTGTGGCACGGTGTGGGGACCATGCACGATGACCAACCAAAGTAGGCATATGTCACTGACCATGACCAAATAATGTCACTAAGTGTGGTAAACTTTGACAACTCACAACACGAGTCACAAATGGTCAGGGTGGAAGGTAATGGTTTGTGAATACTAGTTATCTACTAGCAAGTACAAATACCTTCAATATGTAGTGGNGTGCACAGTGACCAACCAAAGGATGCATACGTCACTGACTACGACCGAATAAGTCCACTATGTGTGGTCAACATTGACAACTCATAACACGAGTCACAAATGGTCAGAGGGAGATACAATGGTTTGGGAAGCCTATGTATTGACTAGAAAGGACAAAGAACTTCAATACGTAGTGGCACGGTGTGGCTAATATGCACACCAAACAACCAAACTAGGCATATGTCACTGATCATGACCACAGAATCTCTATATGGGTGGTCAACGTTGACCAACCATAACACGAGTCACAAACGGGCAGGACAAGAAACAATGCTATGGGAATATCGGTTCTCAACTACCAAGTACAACGACCTTCAGTCAGTAGTAGCACGGTGTGGCTACCATTCACAATGACCAACCAAAGTAGGCATATGTACTGCCTTTGACCAAAGAAATCCGCTGTGTGTGGTCAACGTTGACAACTCATAATACGAGTCACAAATGGTTAGAGGGGGAAACAATGGTTTGGGAACACCAAGTATCACATAGCAAGCACAAGGGGACTCAATACGTTGTGGCACGGTGTAGAGACCATGCACGATGACCAACCAAAGTAGGCCTATGTCACTGACCATGACCAAATAATGTCACTAAGTGTGGTAAACTTTGACAACTCACAACACGAGTCACAAATGGTCAGGGTGGAAGATAATGGCTTGTGAATACTAGTTATCTACTAGTAAGTACAAATACCTTCAATATGTAGTGGCACAATGTGGCTTCAATGCACATCGACCACCCAAAGTATGCATATGTCACAAACCATGACGAACAAATTTCACTTCATGTGGTCAACGTCGAAAACGCATAACACGAGTCACAAATTGTCAGATGGGAGAACAATGGTGTGGGAAGCCTATGTATTGGCTAGAAAGGACAAACAACTTCAATACGTAGTGGCACGGTGTGGCTAATATGCACACCAAATAATCAAACTAGGCATATGTCACTGATCATGACCAGAGAATTTCAATATGGGTGGTCAACGTTGACCAACCATAACACGAGTCACAAACGGTCAGGAGAGGAAACAGTGCTATGAGAATATTGGTTCTCAGGTACCAAGTATAATGACCTTCAGTCAGTAGTAGCACGGTGTGGCTACCATGCACAATGACTGACCAAAGTAGGCATATTTACTGCCTTCGACCAAAGAAATCCGCTGTCTGTGGTCCACGCTGATAACTCATAATACGAGTCACAAATGGTCAGAGGGGGAAACAATGGTTTGGGAACACCACGTATAGCACAGCAAGCACAAGGGGCTTCAATAAGTTGTGGCACGGTGTGGGGACCATGCACGATGACCACACAAAGTAGGCATATGTCACTGACCATGACCAAATAATGTCACTAAGTGTGGTAAACTTCGACAACTCACAACACGAGTCACAAATGGTCAGGGTGGAAGATAATGGTTTGTGAATACTAGTTATCCACTAGCAAGTACAAATACCTTCAATATGTAGTGGAATAATGTGGCTTCAATGCACAGTGACTACCCAAAGTATGCATATGTCACTGACCATGACAAAAGAATTTCACTTCATGTGGTCAACGTTGAAAACGCATAACACGAGTCACAAATGGTCAGAGGGAAAAAAATGGGCTGGGACCACTAGTTATCAACTAGCAAGTACAAAGACCTTCAACAAGTAGTGGCACGGTATGGCTAGCGTGCACAGTGACCAACCAAAGGATGCATACGTCACTGACTACGAACGAATAAGTCCACTATGTGTGGTCAACATTGACAACTCATAACGCCAGTCCCAAATGGTCAGAGGGAGAGACAATGGTTTGGGAAGCATATGTATTGACTAGAAAGGATGAAGAACTTCAATACGTAGTGGCACGGTGTGGCTAATATGCACACCAAACAATCAAACTTGGCATATGTCACCGATCATGACCACAGAATTCCAATATGGGTGGTCACCACAGACCAACCATAACACGAGTCACAAACGGTAAGAAGAGGAAACAATGCTATGAGAATATCGGTTCTTAACTACCAAGTATAATGACCTTCAGTCGATAGTAGCACGGTGTGTCTACCGTGCACAATGACCGACCAAAGTAGGCATATGTAATGCCTTTGACCAGAGAAATCCATTGTGTGTGGTCAACGTTGACAACTCATAATACGAGTCACAAATGGTCAGAGGGGGAAATAATGGTTTGGGAATACTTGGTATCGACTAGCAAGTACAAAGACCTTCAATAAGTGGTGGCACGGTATGGCTACCATGCACAATGACCAACCAAAATATTATTGTGTCATTAAATATCATAAAATGAGTTTCACTGTGTCTTGTCAACTCTCCTTCCTACGGCTGGTCAGTCGCAGCAATGGTTGAGAGGTTATTCAAGCTCGAAGTTGCAAAATTCGGAACTTAGTTTGCCTCCATTGTTTATGAATAAACTGAAATTGTTATCATTAATTATTTTGAAAACTACCCTATAATCTTACACACCCTTATTTTATGCCCTTTACCCATAGGAGCCCTTATAATGTCATTTGGACAACATATGAACACCACGTGATTTGGCTTAGTGCTTATAGAGTTAGATTCTGGAGCAATAGGTCCTGGATTTGAATCCTCGTACGCGCAATATAGAATAGGCTTGCGACCTGGGGGGGGGGCGGCCGTGTTGTGCTACCTCAACTCTACCTTTGAGCCTAAGCCGTGGGGGGGGGGTAGGGGGGTGTCACAATGCGGTCGCAAATCTGTCCTCCAGGTCGTCCACGGAACATCCCTCTAGGGGGGTGGGAGGGAGTATTCCACTGAAGGCACCTACGCGTAACAAATAAACAAAAACCGACCTGGTGTCAAAGGGAAAAATCTTTTCCGATTTATTGAATAGCAAGTGCAAATACTTTCAACAAGTAGTGGAACGGTGTGGCTACCATGTACAATGACCAACCAAATTAGGCATGTGCCACTTACCATGACTAAATAATTTTACTATGTGTGGTTAACGTTGACAACCCATACTATGGGCCACGAATTGTCAGAGGGGGAAACAATGGGTTGGGAACACCAAGTATCACATAGCAAGTACAAGGGGCTTCAACACGTTGTGGCACGGTGTGGAGACCATGCACGATGACCAACCAAAGTAGGCATATGTCACTGACCATAACCAAATAATGTCACTAAGTGTGGTAAACATTGACAACTCAAAACACGAGTCACAAATGGTCATGGTGGAAGATAATGGTCTGTGAATACTAGTTATCTACTAGCAAGTACAAATACCTTCAATATGTTGTGGCACAATGTGGCTTCAATGCACAGTGACCAACCAAAGTATGCATATGTCACTGAACATGACGAAAGAATTTCACTTCATGTGGTCAACGTTGAAAACGCATAACACAAGTCACAAATGGTCAGAGGGGAAAACAATGGATTGGGAACACTAGTTATCAACTAGGAAGTACAAAGACCTTCAACAAGCAGTGGCACGGTATGGCTAGCGTGCACAGTGACGAACCAAAGGATGCATACATCACTCACTACGACCGAATAAGTCCACTATGTGTGGTCAACATTGACAACTCATAACACGAGTCACTAATGGTCAGAGGGAGAGATAATGGTTTGGGAAGCCTATGTATTGACTAGAAAGGACAAAGAACTTCAATACATAGTGGCACGGTGTGGCTAATATGCACACCAAACAACCAAAATAGGCATATGTCACTGATAATGACCACAGGATCTCAATATGGGTGGTCAACGTTGACCAACCATAACACGAGTCACAAACGGTCACGACAGGAAACAATGCTATTGGAATATCGGTCCTTAACTACCAAGTACAACGACCTTCAGTCAGTCGGTACGATCATGGAGGGCGCGGAGACACGTTTAGTGGAAAGCTCTGGGGACAGTGGAGATCACCCCAAGGCTGACCACCTGCTGGATGTGGGGAGCAGCGTCGTCATGCATCTACTTGATGAGCTCCCGGAGGTAGTCCGCGCAAGCTTAGGGGACTCTTTCTTCAACCCCGCCTGGCAAGTGGCCCTGAAGGGAGCGGCCAAGACCGCCCTTGCTTTGGGGCTGCGAGCACGACAGGTGCAGCTACTGGAGACAGCAGGGGCCAAGCGTCTCCTTTCGGTGTTCTGTGACCTCCTCAACCTGCGCCCAACGCAGGCCATGGTAGATGTGGCGACGCTCCTGGACACGGTTCAACCTGACCATAACGTGGATGCTGCCCGCGAATGGTGGCTCATGGTCCGCCGTGACCAGTCCGCGGATCCCACACGCCGCTACGTACACCTGCTCCAGGAGCGTGCCCGGGCACTCACTATATACCACGCTGCCTGCATGCCGGCAGGAACGATGGAAGTACCAGAGCGCAAGACAACGGCGGAACTTTGGAGGTGGGGCTACCTCTTTGGGCTCACCTCCCGCAAGTGGGGACTGCAATACACGGCAGCAGAGCTGGAAGCCGTCTCTGTGGCGAAGCAGCAGCATGAGCATTGGTTCACCGCAACCGCCCACGCCTGGCAGCTGACTCAAGACAGTGCCATGCGCCAGCGGGCCGTGACCGCGGTAGCCAAAGGGTCATGGAAATCCCTCCAGGGAACAGACATGGCACTATCAGAAGAAGCAGTACGTCACTGGGCTTGAGAAGTAATTAATGTGTATCACGAGGAGAAGAACCGCACCCACATTGAAATCGAAGAGGCGCAGGAGTACCTCCGCAACTCCCCCGATCTCACAAGCACGAGGGAACGGCTGCGGGCACTCTGGGACGAGATGGCAGAAGAGCGGAGGTGGAAGGAGGAAGCTGCAGCGGAACAGAAGGTGGCGCAAGAAGTAGAAGCTATGGTGGAAGCTGTGATCGCGGGGGACAAAGGAGCTTCGGAACGCGAGGCGGGAATTGAAGGCGTGGCAGGACAAGAGACAAAAACCGCCTCGGAGGGTGAGGCAGTGGATGCAGGGAAAGCGGGAGCTGCGGCAGAACAAGCGGCAGGGGCGCAAGCGGCAGAACAGCAGGAAGGGGCACAGGTGGAAAGCGGAGGACGAGCCCTGGACGTGCTTGCATACGCCAGGGCGGCAGCAGCCAGAAGGGAAGTGTTGAAGAACACCTCACAACCGATCCTGTCCCCTGCTCTGCTCGACAGAAGGGCCAAACTCTAGCGTGCATCCAGAAGGGCTACAACATCCGCGGGTCCCGGAAAGCACGCGGCCCCAGCCCATGCGGCGTCAGTCAGCCGGGAGGCTGAGCTACAGGACTCCGCTGCGAAGGAACAGGCGCTGTCCGCGGAAACTACACGAACATCCCACCACAAAGGAAAAGGGAAGCGGACGGTTGAAGACAGCTCCACCACTATCACCCCCGCCAAGCGGAGCAAACAAATCCAAACCAACACAAAAATCCGCCAGCCTGTTGACCTGGAGCAGCTCGTGCAGATCCAGCGGAGCGTCGCCCAAGCAATGGAGCTGCTCCTGGCAGTATCCCGCAACGTCCCAATGCCTGCCGGATCAGTCCTGACCCAACTTCAATCCCTCCTGGAAGGCGCTAGCGCCGCATTGCAACACAAGCAGGGGATTGAAGGAGACGCCGCGGTTACTACGGTAAAACAGAATGCATATGGGGTGATGATTTCCGAGCTCAGCGAGTCACCACCACCTGACAAGGACTAGCCAATCATGAAGGGTTGGGGCCTGCTGCGACTCCCCGAGGCAGCACCGGAACAAAAGGCAGAACCAGAGGCAGGCAAAGTACGCGGAGCACGAGGTCCACGGCATGCAGCAGTGCCCAAAACAAGACTATGGAATCAATGGGATGAAGGGGAACTCCGCGCAGTAGGGATTCTGCGCATCTTCCCCGCCCCGGACAGCTGGGACAGGGAGCCTCCTGTCTATGACGAGAAGAACCAACGGCGCCTGCAGGCGATGAAAGCAGAGCAAGACGCGAGGCGAGCCCAAGGGCTGCCGGGGCTGGAAAAGGAGAAGAAGAGGAAGCAGGGAGAAGCTGCCGCGGGAAAAGCGGTGAAGGAGAAGCCCGCCAAGACACAGGACCAGAGGATCTGGCAAGCCGCACACATCCTGCTCCGCGCCACAACCAAGGAACAGCAGAAGGTGGAGGCGGACAAGGTCTACAAGGCCCTGGGGGCGCAGATGGGGGTAGAATATGACTAGAGGAAGAAGGATGATCTCGCCATCACCTACGAACAGTACGCATGGGAAGGTGGCCGATTGTGGCAGACCAAGCCACAGGTCTTGTGGGTGCCCCCACCCACCATGCAACGAGCGGTGGTCGAAGCATACCATCAACACCACCACACTGGCGTCCAGGCACTCAAGGAGCGCCTTACCCCCATCTTGCACATACCAAACCTAGCGGTTGTGAAAGACGTGGTCCAACACAGTGCGCCATGTGAGCGCCACCGCAAGATAACGCCACGGGACATGCCGTTTTTCCTGCCCTCCCCCATCGGCGAACCATTGGACCGCATCATCATTGACTTCCATGGACCTCGTCCTCGCCGCGCCCAAGGAGAGCGGTACTGGATTGCAGCGGTGGATCATTTCACTAAATACATGTGGGTCCGGGCCGTTCCCGACAAGTCCTCTGAGCACGCAGCGCGCTTCATACGGGAAGAGGTGTTCTACAAATTCGGGGGGTGACGCGTGGTGCACAGTGACAACGGCACCGAATTCGCAGGAGCGTTCCACGAGGAGCTCGCAGAGTGGGGAGTACAGCATGTGCATTCTGGACGGTACCGACCTCAATCTGAGGGCCAGGTTGAGCGGCTGCACGAGATTCTGGAGCGGGTTGTGGCCATCGCGGAGGCCAAAGATTGGGGGGAGACCCTCAAAAATACCTCCCACTTCATCAACATTACCCCTAGCCGTGCCACCACATTCTCGCCGCATGCCCTCCTCTTCGTGCAGCCTCCCCGCGCGGCACTCGGCATGCCGCAGCCCCCACTACTGCTGCTGCTGGACCCGGAGCAACAGCAAGATGGCTGCTCAGAGAAGGAGCGGGAGCTGGCAAGGGATAAGGAAGTGCAGGAGTGGTACCGGGCGCGATGCCAGAAGACCGCCGCGGTGAGGGCAGAGGCACGACTCCGAGCCTCGGTTTCGGCTTGGCGCGGATGTGATGCCGCCAACCGACGCCTCAACCACGGAGCAATTGAGGAAGGGAACCTGGTGTACCTCCGCCCCTTCCCAGGCGCAGGACGTGAAACACAAGAGGCGCGGCAAGTGTACCGCGTGGCCGCGGTGGACGCGGGACGAGTGTGGCTGGAAGGGTCAGACGGACTCACTAAACGGAGCTACCCTGCGACAGAGTTTGTTTTGCTGCCCCCGACCTGGCAAACGCACATACCCGGCACAGGTGGAGAGCTCCCTCCGCTGGAGGCACGCAAGGGATCAAGGGGGTGGCACGCGGAGGAGGTGCTGGAGTAGTGCAAACCCAGGTGTCTGAATAGGAGGAAGTCAGGAGTCAGGAACCTCAGAAGGAACCGACGGACGGCTCTGACGTGCAAGAGGTCTCCGCGGAAGAAGGACGTACGGCACAAGAACTGCAAGCGCAAAGATTAAGGGGCCTGCAGTAGCAAACACCGCAGGAGCAGGAGGAGCAGCATGAGGCGCGAGAAGAACAGGAGCAACAAGAACAGCAACAATCAAGATCACAACAGACGGGCAGCGGAGAAATGACCCCACAAGGGGTCACTGACGCTCCGTGGAAGAATGTCCCTATGAGCCCCCGCGTCCTGGCTGCCTACACGGGACCTTGCGCAGTCTGTGGGGAAAACCTGCCCGTGGAGAAGCTCCTGAAATTTGTCTGCCGCGTCTGCAGCCAGCCTGTGCACCAGGGGCTGGCCAAGAGCTGCATTGGTTGGAACCGCACCTGTCTGCGGTGCATGAGTGAAGGCTAGGGGAAGGAAGCAGAGCAGAAAAGGAAGGAGGCGGCGGAGCCGACCCAGACTTCGGGGGAGAAAAGGCGCAAGGGGGATGGGACCCCGATGAGGAGGAAGAAGAAGAGGAGGAGGAGGCAGCGGGGACGCGGCAAGGGCCTCGCACGGCAACAGGAGCTACCATGCGACAATGGTAAGAGGAAGGTCGGATGGCAGCGGCGGAGCAGGCCCGGAAAGAAAAGGCACGCCAGACGTGTGCCCAATGCGGGTACCGCTGGGGCAGACGGGTGCAGGACTGTGAAGGATGCCACCGAAGGCTATGCGACAAGTGCCTACAGCAGCCGCGGAACGCGAAGGGAGAGCGGAGCGGATCAAAAATATGTCGGAAGTGCCGCCAAGAGGCCGAGCGCGAGCACGGGACCCGGAAGCCGCCGTGTGTCACCATAGAAGGAGAGGAGATGGATTCGGAAGATGAGGAAGAGCAGGACCCGCCTGCACCTGCCGCAGAAAACTGCCCCACCTGCATAAAGGCTGTCCGCACAGGGGAACGCTGCACCCTGTGTGGCCGGATGGCTCATCAGGGCTGTCTAGTGACGGGCAGCTTGGTATGGGCAGGGCAGTGTCAAAGATGTGTTGGGGCGGAAATCGTGGAAGAGGGGGCTTCACTATCCTACGCTACTGAAACCTTGGCCCCAATCTGCGAAGGGTGTGAAACAGAGCTGACCAAGTTCGGCAAACCCTGCGGCATGTGTCGGACCATGTGCCACCTGCGTTGTGGCAAGCGTGGGAAGGAGGGAATCTGGACCTGCAGGAACTGTTGTAACAAGTCGCGGCGGATGAAATGGAAGTTCTCCAACAAGCGCATCTACACGGGGGAGGACTGCTTTGGATGGCTTGAGGGGTCAGTCTACGGGTGCGAGCACTGCGGAGGCCTTGCACATGAATCCTGTGCCAAGTAGGTGGGACGGAGCAGCAAAGGCAAACGAATACACCGATGCTCAAGCTGCCAAAAGTACGATCGTGCGCTACATTGCTCCTCATGCAAGAACTTGGTCAGCGCACCCACGATCGGAGCGCGATGTGAAGGATGCCAGCTATTTGTCCATGACGAGTGTGCGGTGAAGCTCAAGCGGAGGGGAGGAACAGTGGAAAAATGCTGCAGGCCGTGCCAGGAGCGGGGTCGCCCCAAGCCCCAGAAGCACTTCACGCAGAAAGTGCGCGGAGAGACTCTGGGACAGAGTCTCAAAAAAGGGGGGGTTGGGGGCATCAGTGTCACGCACAACTCTGCCGCAGCTCCGCAGAAGAGGTGACATGCGGAATGGGGACCGAGGAGGCAGAGGGTCCGCGCGCAGAATGCTGGCTCCCGCGGATGCGGTTGTGCGAGGGGGAGCGTGGATCCGGGGGAGGCAAGGGTCGGGGCATCGATGGAAGGGGCCACCGCCGGCTAACACTCGTCTGCGGCGGTTCTTCACAGTCGAAGAACTTATGGCAAGGCGGGAAGCAGTGGAGGGAAGAGCCGCGGTGTGAAGGGAACAGGGACAAGTCGCAGCAGGATCCGCAGCCACTGACAAAGCACAGGCAGGACAGCGGAGGATTTGAGCAATCATAGGAGAAAACGTCCAATCAGCATGAGCCACCAAGCATCAATCACGGAGGAGTCCCGGGAGACGCACCGCGGAGGACGAAGATTCAAGGAAGAACACGAAGAACCGTGTGCACGAGCCGCGGATGAAAGATGAGACCAGCAGAAGATAGAGCATGGCTGTGTGTGTGTGCGTGGGTCGGACGAGACCCGCGGAGCGTAGCCGCGCTGCGTGGAGTCCGTGTAGAAGGAAGAAGGATGATGTGAGAGGGATGAGACCGACGGTGTGTAGACACGTCGTGCGGAGTCCCGAGTAGAAAAAGGACCCCGCTAGCAATAGCAAGACCGCGACTCAGACTTGCTCGCTATCTAAAGCATTTCATGTATTCCGCAATCGGCTTCATCAAAGACATTTGCCTACTCTCACTCCTGTGCTCCACCCATTGCCCTCTTGCCCTCCGTTGCTCTCGAAGTCCGGTCTCCGGACTATGGGAGTGAGTGCGTGAAGAGCCTTAAGTCCAAGTGTTGAGAGCTGTCGGCGGTGTCCCTTGCTTACACACGTCCGCAGAACGAGGATTCCGCGCAGAGGAGTCCGACGCCACGAGGTGGTGGACTCCCGTGTGGGAAGAAGTGGACTGCGGAGCGTCACTCATCGGTGAGGTGCCTGCGCAGATAGTCTAGACCTGTGGTCCATGGAATAGGCTGAGTAGTGGAAATCTGCCATTGCTTACTACTGCACCCTAGTGAAACGCGGAGCATCACTCGTCGGTAAAGTGCCTGCACAGGAGTAAAGAAACCTGTGGCCCGCGGAATAGCTCCAGTAGTAAAGTGACAATTAGCTCGCTGCACGACTGTGACTAGTAGTGTTGGAGTGCATGATGCGCGGAGAGCCGCGGAGGGCAACCATCCGCGGAAGAATTAGTGACGCGGAAAAATTGGGGGTATCATGTGGTCAATGTTGAAACCGCATAACACGAGTCACAAATGGTCAGAGGGGAAAACAATGGGTTGGGAACACTAGTTATCAACTACAAAGACAATGAACAAGCAGTGGCACGGTATGGCTAGGGTGCACAGTGACCAACCAAAGGATGCATACGTCACTGACTACGAGCGAATAAGTCCACTATGTGTGGTCAAAATTGACAACTCATAACGCGAGTCACAAATGGTCAGAGGGAGAGAAAATGGTTTGGGAAGCCTGGGCATTGACTAGAAAGGACAAAGAACTTCAATACGTAGTGGCACGGTGTGGCTAATATGCACACCAAACAACCAAACTAGGCATATGTCACTGATCATGACCACATAATTTCAACATGGGTGGTCAACGTTGACCAATCATAACATGAGTCACAAACGGT